>DF239506.1:0-121274 GCA_000507305.1 Breviolum minutum Mf 1.05b.01
ACGAGAACAACAAACAACCGCTTTGGTTTCGTTGTTCAACTTGGTTTTTTTGGTGAGGGAAAAAACAACAAGTTGTCGAATTTTCTTTCTTTTGAATTTCCGTAAGCTGAAGGATGGCCATGATTTACCCTCCGGCAAACTAACATAGCAATCAAATATCACAATTTTCAATAGGAAATACATCTTCAAAGGGGGGGCATTTTCCATTGCTATGTTAGTTTACCAGAGTGTAAGGGTCAAAAAGAGGATTTGGAGGTGGGTTCCTTGTGTAATGTTACCCCAGTTTTGCGGTTCAACGATGCCATCCTTTAGTGATGTGAAAGTGACGGGTGTAGAGAATGCCCGGTCGCCCAACCAACATGTTTCAGGTCGTCATGTTGGTGTCGATTGCTGGCATCAGGGGAGGGGTTTTATTTGCATCCCAAGTCATATTCAAGATGCGTGATCTTTCCCTTCAATCAACTGATTTTGCAGGGTTTTCGAAAAAGGTGGTACATCGCATATAAATCACCCAATTTTTTCAGTATTTGCCGCTTTTCAATTTTTTACCAGGTATATATTGCCTTCCAGGGGATTATATAATCCCTACCCACAATAACCCTATGATTCAATAGATCGGGTTGTGGGGCCCTGTCCAAATGGCCATTCCATGGCTTATAAATGGGGGTGATCCTAACCACTTACAAGTCCTGGGATGATCCTCTAGGTAGTTGGTTGGCATCGTAATTGTTACAGGTAGTTGTTCACTATGAGCAAACTACTTATTCTGAACACATTCATCACATTCTATACTATATGACCGAGCTGACCAATGAATTAACTAAGCAACTCACAAAGTAACTGACCAACTAATTCACTGAGAAACTAACTAATGCACTAACTAACAAACTAAGTAAGAAAAACAGAAAGAAACAAGACAAACCAACGCACTAACGAACTACGAACGATGGACTTGTTACTTCTGTTGGCAATATAGAACATCCCAACACTTGTTTTTCGCTGACCAGGTACAGTGAAATCCATGTGGGCAAAGCTCTTGATGAAAAACACCTGAATATGCGACTGGGTTGGTTGAGTGAAAAACGAGCTACAAAAACTAATTTTTGTTTGAATTTGGGTGTTGTAGATAGAGTGACCGATCCTGGATTCCACAAAAAAAGCAACATTATTGGCTCCGAACGGTTCTCGCAATACTTGGCAATTTTTGCGAAACACGTGCGACTCAGGTTCTTTATATTTGGGTCAGAGTCCTGAATTTTTCGTCCTGAACTCAACCTCCAAGCATCAATGAACTCACGGGATATGTTAGCTTGAAAAAGGGATGTATTCTTGTGGAGGTTAATTCACAAGTTTTCCGGATGATCCGGGCCATTTTGGGACACTTCCCTGATCCAATCACCACCATTGAGGGGAATTCCAAAAACCGGCTGGAACTGCTCGAAAAACAGCCCAGATTGATACATCTGGCCAAAATGTAATATTTCAACAACCTAAATTTCCCTCAAATAAAACAAATCCCTTCCAACAAGCTACCTTTTGAGGGTTTTTGGTTGTGTTTTCGGTCCTTATAATTTGATATGATACATCCAGTGCAATTTTTTTCGTGGCTTGGGATACCAACCATTTGGGCAGAGTGTCAACTTCGTATCAAAAAAAACACCAAGGTTTTGAGGGTTTGAAACAATCTCCAAATAAAAAAAAAGCTTTGAATAAGCAATACACCTAAGAGGTTTCTACAACCATTTTTACCACTGTTTTTTAGGCGCTTTAAAAACATATGCCATTAATTACCCCTTTTATTTGCCTACCTTTTCTCAAACTTCAAACCAAACAAACAACAAACAAATGGACCAATCCACATTGCTAAAAGGGAACCAACCTACAGGTCTTCCGAGTCGTCTTCCAGTCACTTGGGATGCCCTAACGAATCCCAGTTCGCCCACATCTAGCGCCATGAGGGATGAATCTGGTCTTCCAAGGCTATGCAACAGGGAAGAGAATCCCAAGGTCCTAAGTTCGTTGGTTTTATAAGGTGCCAACAAAAAGCGTTCCGCAAAAAAACACCGCAAGTTTGAGCAACCTGTGGCAGAAAGTCGTCAAAATAGCTATAGGCTATTTCGAACAAATTTTCCAGAAAATGCAAAAAAAAATCAGACATCATTCAAACTCATGGTCTCATGCTTTGGCATCAGTTGAATGTTCTTCTTTTGAGAAGTGGAATGATTAAGGGAAAACAAAAACTCACCCACCAAAAAATGAACGCTGAGTACCCTTCACACTCCCCACCGGGAATCCCAACCTAAAGTTGGGTTAATGTTTGCCGCAGGTAGGCCGCATGTATACCCAGATGCTCAAAGTATGGTTTATTTTACATACATTAGGCCTAAATTTTATGGCAAATGTAGAAAAATATAGTAGTTTAGCAACATATAAGGTTTAGTTTGGGGTAGATCCAGTCGCCAGTCGCCATTTTTCAAAAAAATGACCCTCTGGTAAACTAACAGACCTTTGAGTTTAGTAGGAATTTAAGAGAGTAACATGACAATAAAAACATCCACCATTTGAAGATGTACTACCTTTTTGAACCTGGAGATTTTAAATCGCCATGCTAGTTGACGACTTGGGAGTGGTTTTTTTGCGAAAAAGTTTCGCAGGATCCAGGATTGACACCGGCACATCTAAGCGAGTTGTCTGCAAAATCGACGACTGGAAGTCTGTTCGACCAGGTCCTGTGAGTCGTCAAGGAGTGAAAAACGAGGGATGGGAAAGACAGAAATGAATATAATGTTTACCCCCGGATTAATTTTCACCCCATGGTTGTTTAATTGGGGGGGTCCCATTTGTAAAGGGGATGAACATCACTTTTGGGGGTACCCCCCTTAATAATCACTATAGGGGTTTATTAATCCGGGGTTGACATTACAAAGGAAAAAACACATCCGTGGAACAATGATGAACACATACCGGCCAAGAGAGTTTTTGTTGCCGGTGTATCTTTTTTTGTGTACTTAAATTACATATATATATATATACAAAAATGGGTTAAGTAGAATGATTCAACGACACAAATTCACCAAGTAAACCAATCTATACATATTCCAATAATATATTTCACGCACTAGTGGGCGATACTTTACTTACAACAAAAGGGAAGCGACAGGCCATCTGTCAAAAAAAAAATGGTAAAAACATCGACCATCACCAACAAAAATAACCCCCAGGTGATTCAAGCATCCCTTATTTGGAGGTCACAAAAATCGCCTTCGATTTCGGGTCACGAGAACTCACCATCCCCAAAAAGCACCCCAATCGCAGAATTGCCAGGTACAAGCTATTTATAGTTTGAAGACCCCAAAAATTTGAACTGACAAAGCCACTCATAACAACCAGAAACAACCCAACAAACTCATTTGCATTGATGTTGTTTGGGTAACATACGGATTCACATCTATTCAATGTCACCACCAAACAAAGAACCCAACAAAAAGGCCGCACCGTTTTGGCGTGACCGTCATCCCCCACGTTCACTCCATTCGCGCCTCTTGCCGATGTCAATAGCTCCATTCGAGCCACACACGACACTGGCAACAGGAAGTCCATTCGTGCAAAGCCACGTGCCGACAAGGAAAAACCTGGCAGCGGATTCGGTTGGTATTTGGTTGAGAATATCCCCTATACTCTTACGGGTTGGTTCCTTCTTTCTTTCTTTTCGGATTGGGTTGGGTTAGGTTGGTTGAGACTCTGACGGATGTAATCATAATATGTTTGTGAACATATCCCTTACTAAAAAAATCCGAAGATAAGCAAGCTTAACCAAAGGATCCATGTATGATATATTTACCTACATTGGGTTGATTTACATGAGAATTGGAAGGAAATATACCATACATGGATCCTAGAGGTTATACGATACATATATAATCATAACACGTGGAAAACATAGGAAGTCAAACCAACCATTAAAAGCATAGTCCGCTTGGATTGTTGATTTTATAAACCCTTGCGAAAAAACAATAGTCGTCTTTACGCAAAAAAACACATTCAAAACATAGTCGACTTGGACTTCCAGAGATACCATATTTTTCTTAGGCAACTGCTTGGATGTCCCAGGAAGTTAGTAAAGGGTTAGTAAGTGGGTTGTTTCACTACTTATCAAGGTTGTCTAGCTGGTGGTTTCAACCCAGTTGAAAAATATTAGTCAACTTGGATGATTTCCTCATTTTAGAGGTGAAAATAAAAAATCTTTGAAACCACCACCTAGGTGTATATTGGGGTTACAGTATAACTTATAACTTATAACCCACTGATCCTAACCTTTGATCCTAACTTCCAAATCAACATCCAAGTGGACGCCTCTGGTTTTGAAGGGACGCCTCAAGTTACAGCAATTTTTCCAGGTCAGTAGCGAACGGGGTGGGAAATCCCTTCTGAATGGAGAAACCACCTATCCCATGACGCATCCATGGGACGATTTGTATATTTACCTACATGAAAACCATAAAAATCAACCATAAATGTAGGGAAATATATCAGTCACCAGTCCCATGGATGGTATGGGTATTTTGAAATATGAGGATCTGGTCCCAAAGGTTTCCAAGTCTTTTAGCTTTGGAGACATGTAGGGAAGCTTTTAATATACCGTTCGTGGCAGTCTTTTAGCTTGCATCCTCCTCAGTGTTCTGGCATACCGGCGTAAGGAAAGACGCTCATACAAGACATCATAGAACTCGGAAGTGTCAACAGATTCCAATGCACCAAAGAGCTCAACAAGCTCCTGTTGGTGTCGCAGCATCAGTTCATCAGTGTACCCTGAGGCAGCAACGCGTCTCAAATAGTCCATGTTGACCGTGGCAAGCTTGCCAGCTTTGTGCCAGGAAATATACCGTTCGTCCCATGGATGCTATGGGTATAGAATTGTGGGGATCTGGTCCTCCCAAGAAGTAACCCCGCCGGTTCACCTGAAAATAACCCCGAGTTTGGAACAGGAGAAACATCAATCCCAAACCACACAGTTTCTTGAGTTCGATGTTGGGATTTATAATGGAAAACCAAATGCTGGACAATATGGGACCGGTAAATTGATGGCATATATATGGTTAAATTACCATAAAATTCCGAAACCTGAACTAGTTGGTGGTTGAACCAACCCCTTTGAAAAATATTCGTCAAAATGGAATCTTCCCCCAATAGGGGTGAACATAAAAAATGTTTGAAACCACCACCCAGTGAATTGTTTGGGCATTTTGAGGGAGACACTATCCTACCACTACTGTAAGGAGTTTTCCCAACCGGCGGGAATTGGTCGCGATGCAATTTGCCCGGAAATATCACCCATAGCATCCATGTATGGAAAAAAAACCGACATTTCGCATCAAAATCCGCCACAAGTGTAGGTAAATATAGCATACATGGAATGTATGGATTATGAATTATCCACATTTTTTGCGGGTTTTTTCTTTCATCTCCCATGCTCTCACCAAGTGGATCCCCAATCGCCTATATGTGCGATGCCGGAGACGGAGAGAGTCTCCATGTTGGCTTGTTGCATGTAGACTCCAGCTCCTACCATGGCCTCGTTTTTGGTAACACCAGGTGGGTGCGCGTTGGTGGGGATTTTTTGTTGCAGACATGTGGGAGTTGGGAAAAAGAAGAGTGGAGATTTTTAGTGATGCAAATCTATAGTTTTTTCAAATGATCTACAAGATTGAGATTTGAAAGATAAGATAATTGATGTATTCCAGGATGATGAACAAATCCCTATGTACCATAGAAATCATGGTGTTCAGAGTGTTTATGTTCCTTCTCAGAAATGGAATTTCACATCAAAAAACAACTTGGGTGATATCTTTTTCGATGGTGAGCTGCTGTTTCGAGATCCTCTTCTTAACCCAATATCTCCTTAGGTTTGCAGGTTTGCTATATCTTCAGTGTCTCCCTTCCTTGGTGCATCATCCCAGTCAGTACTGTAAGTGGTTAGGATCACCCCCATTTATAAGCCATAAAATTCGGCCATTTGGAAGGGGAACAACCCGATCCTTAGGGGACTTACTAACCATGCTTATTAACCACTGACTGGGATGATCCTCCAAGTATGAACCATCACTATAAAAACATGGTAAAAACCAAATGGATGAAGGAATCAAATTCTCATTTTTGTTTGGCCCCCTGGGAACAATCATTTGCAAGCTTGAATTTTCCCATCAATCTTACATACCCTTCAAACCAAATGCGTCTAGTTGCCTTCAAACAATTGCTACACCTCCGAAAATTGATATGAAACCCCCAAACTTGCGGTTTGTACATGTTTTTCCTTTTCCTTTTGGAGGCATTTCAAGCTCCGTGTTATTATGTTTTCCAGGCGCTGGAAAACTGAGTGATGATCATCGCAACAAAACTCGGCAACCATCGAGACCGGAATATCTCGCAGAGTTGAGGTGAGTTCCACGAGAACCCTCATGGTCAGATGTCTTTCCAACCAAAAATATTGATTTTCCCGAGGGTACCATTTTTTGTGGTCTAAAACTCGTATTTGCAGTTTTTTTTTGGGGAGAGGGGTGCTAGATACCTCTTTTCTTGAGACATAGTCAGTAAACACAGTGGGTTACACAGTACACCCCATACATACTTCCCCTCAAACTATAGATCTTCCCTTTTACTTCTCACAACGAATTGCCAGCTATAAACCCCCCACACACACAGCCATCATTTTCGCCGAAATTTTCCCCGCCCAAGTCGCAGAAGCTCGAATGGATGAAGCAAAGCCTTCCGCTTTCGGAGTCCAGACATGTAAAAAAGCCGTTTTGGATTTTCGGGAAAACAGGGGCGAAATACTCCGATAAACTAACGTGGCGATTGCTGGTTAAAATCCCCATCTTCAATTAGGGAATACATCGACTCAATCCAGGTCCATTTTTCCATTGCCACGTTCGTTTACCAGAGAGTATGCGATTACAAACCAAGATTGAAAAACGAAGGACATTTTTTTTGAAGTTCAACTGTTTGCCCCGACAAAAATGACAAAAATTCCAGGATGGTCTTCCAGATGTCATCATTTTTCACCGGCTTTCGCTGTTTAAACGTTGGGGGAAATAAAATAGCCCGTGAAAGGAAACAACAACCAAGCAGGACAAGAAACCCCTGAAAGTAACGTGGGCAAAAATCGTGACCCACCCGAAAAAAAACACTAACATGACAATGGAAAATCATCCTTTTGAGTAGGAGATACATCTTCAAACGGTCCATTTTCCATTGACATGTTAGCTTTCCGGGGGTGTGTCTCTAAACAACTAAGGGATCAAAAGGTCACTTTGAATCACCTGGTTGGTGTACACTTGGGAACGGGTGAAACGACTTCACTCATTTAGTCACCTTTGTCTCTTGATATCTCTTTATCTTCATGTGAGTCAGGGTCGGGGAATGGTCATCCCACCTTTGAAAGAAAAACTTCATATATCTTGGGCATATCAAGAAAAACCCTAGAGCCTATACTTTTTTGAAAAGGAAATCCACATATTGGGTTTATATCTTAATAAACCTAAAATATCCCGCTTTTACCAACACCAATGGGAGAATGAAAACAGTTTGCTATTCTCGCTCTCCGAGCTGGTCATGCACGAAGAGAACCACAAAACATACCATGGTTTCGCATATCCCAGGCATCAATTTTCACCCCCAAGTGAAAGAAATTCCTTGTAGTGTTGGTTGAGGGTTGGGGTATGCTCTAGGCTCAACAGCTGTTTCTGGTTCCCCTTAATAGGTGGTAGGTGATGTATATAATCACCCAATAGGCAATATATAAGTGGTATGTAAGTGGTATACACTGCCAATTGGGGGATTATATATCACCTACCACCTATTAAGGGAACCAGGAAACTCCATTGACTAGGGGTATGTGGGAAACCTTCTAGACACTATCAAATCCTCTGGGGGTGGAGAGTTTGGGTTCGGAGATTCTTAAAAACTGTCCCCAAATGGCCCCTGAAACATTTGGGCCCAGCCATCAAACAACATCAAAAGAAGCGGGGGGGTGGCTCCCAGCATCCAATTCGAGCGCATGATGCGCGCTGTGCAGGTAATACTAACCTCTCGCGTAACGAGAGTAGGGTAACGAGAAAACTGTTTGAAACCACCAACTAGGATCCTATTCATAAGTCAACAAATCCCGTCTTGACCATTAATCCTCCTTTCAACAGGTCAGTAGTCAAACGCGCCTGAATTCACAAAGTCAAAGGTCAAAACAAACACATCCATTCCTTAGCGTGTCACGGGATGGAATGCCTACAAAAACTTACTTGGTGGCTCATGTTGGCTAGTAACTAATTACAAGTTGGGTTGTCAACTACAATCATTCCCTGTAAGTTGGTTTATGATAACCCCGTTACAGGGTTACAACCCAACTTACAGCCGCTATGTTAATGACTACCATTTTCGCCACCAAGTAAGGGGTAATGGTCTCAACCTCTCTAAAGCATATGGACTCTTCAATGTTGAAATCATTTCTCCCAGACAAGAATGAACAGAAATCATGTGATATAGAGACTGCCAGCTAGAAATATTTGGGGGTTTCCTAAAATCCTGGTACCCAACAACCATGGATTTTCCTACTAAAAATGATCATTTTGGGGTGTTTTGGGGGTACCACCATTTTTGGAAACACCCATTTGTTTCACCCCAACTTTTACCTCGACCTCCCAAAACTGTTAGACCTATGGAACCTCTGGAATGGTGGATGTTTTTTGAACTCGCCAGCGAGTTAACTTGGGCGACGTGTTACATGTGTTACTCTATGGGGGAAAAAAACCTGGAAGTTCGAACGGAGGTGGAAACTATGCAAGACACCTTTGGGAAACCACCCCAAACCAAGTGGGGAAACCCCACCCCATCAGGATGCTGGGGTATCTTGGCGCTCGACCTGGGTAGGGCATCTTGGCAGCTTGACCTTCAATTGGAAAATTTCTCAACATCAGGGGGATGTTCCGGAACTCACCCATTGGTTTCCCTTCATAAAGGCCTTCTTAAACCCTTACATTTCTTGGGGGGGTGTACCTTATTGGGGTGGGGGTAGGTTGACTAGTCCGCAACAAAAAACTCTGGTCATCCATCCAAGCTTCATCCGTGCGACCGTGGCAATATCAAGAGGTCCAAGTGGGAAACATCGATGGTGGAGAAGCGAGAGTCAACACCTGCCGTTTGAGGGACGGCTTCCAACCATCATGTTAGTTAAAGGGTATCTCCCCCCCAATGCCCTTCCTCCAGGAAATAAGACCTTATATGATAAGGCCTTACTAGGGATGATGGTGGGTTGATAATCCCTCAATAAGACGGTTGGTATACTTTTAGCAACCAAATCCCGAACTTTTACAGCTTCAGGTTCCACTGTCTTTGCCAAGAGTGACGGCAACTTTTAACTGATATTTTCTGCCAACCTTTGATGATCCTCCAACTTAGGAAATAAAACCCTGAAATGATGTTGTTGACTAGACCTGAGCAAACAGGGGTCATGATCTACGAAACCAACCCCCCCAAGTAATTGCATTATTGCACCATTTTTCTGTGAAAATCCATCAACAAAAATTGCCAGGAATATTTGGGTGTCAATTTTCATCTAGTTGGTGGTTTCAACTACCCATCTCAAAAATATGCCCGTCACTTTTGGATCATTTCCCGAAATAGGGATGAACATAAAAAATATTTGAAACCACCACCTAGACAAATCTTTAAAGCACCACTTACCAATCCCATTACCTTCCAAGACCGTTTTTTTTGGAACAACCGCGACGACATCGCCCAAGGAACGGGAGACGCCCAGCAGTAGCACAGCCAAATCCATATGTGCAGAATGCTGCAAGGACGTGGAAGAACTGAGATGTGCAAAACCAAAAAGAACCTCAAAAGGCGCCACATTCATCACTGGTTGGGTCGTTTCACAGGTTTTTTTGCGCGTTTTTTGTTTTACCCCGCAAAACCTTGGGGGAATGGCTGCAATTTCTCCAAGATGTTGATGTCAAATCGTCAATTCTGTTCAAAATTACCCAAAGAAAGACCCAGGTAGAGGAAAATTGGCATCCAAGTGATGCGAAATGATTTCCTATTTTCACTGGGTAGGATGTCATCCCTTATAAGAACAAGCAAGCAGGGTGAAATACTGTAATCACCCTGCTCATTTGGGAAAAAGACATGCGCAAGTCAAATTGGGAATAATTTCCCCCCAAAAGGTTTCGGGGCAAGAGCGGCGACAAACAATACTTGAAACAACCACCCAGTCATAGTTGAAATTTGCCCAATTAAATCCTTCCTCAAGTAGGGGTAAAATTAAGACAAACATCTTTGAAAGCACCACCTACTCTATATAGTGGTGTGATGGTCATTTACCATTTTACAATCCGTAATAAATCACCAACAAAAACAAAGCCAAGATAATGGATACCATTTATTCTAAGTCATTTCCCCAGTTTTTCTTTGCTGTTGGTGGAAATAACCAGTACTATTGGTGGATGAGATTACTTGGAGGGCCATCCCAGTTAGTAAGTAGTTAGGATCACCCCTCCCATTTACAATCCATAAAGAGGTCATTTGGAAGGGGTCCCACAACCACAGGTCTTGGAGACTTACGATCACCATACTTGCTAGATACTTAGTGACTGGGATGATCCTCCAAGTATACCTCCATTTAAAACTGGTTGGGGCCAATCTTCTAGGTCTTTAAACATTTTTTCGATGCATGTAAATAGGCCATAGATTGAGCATCTGGAAATAGTGGTTGATGAGATTACCCTCCTTGAAACCAACATAGCACCTAAAAATGATGGTTTCCAACAGGAATCTCCTTTTCCAGAGGTCTATTTTCAGGTGCTATGTTAGTTTCAGGGAGTGTATCCCCTAGGACTCCCATAAAAAGTTTTGATCATCCGTCAAGGCACTGAAGATAGATCCAATCCTGGGAGAAACCAATCCACACAGGTCCGACGAAATTTCCCGCGGGAAATTCGGAAACGGGAGGATCATATATCCCATGACGCATCCACGGCACGATTTGTATATTTTACCTACATGAAAACCATATAAATTTAACTAAATGTAGGTAGATATACCAGTGCCATGGATGGTATGGGTATTTTGAAATATCCACAAGGTGGGCCCTGGGTCCAGTTAGAAATGGAGTTATGGGGCCCCTTAATTCCAGGTGCCATTTATAAGGGCTATAACTCTATTTATAACTAGTATGGGCAGCAACACAGGGTTTGCATTTTAGGTCCCGCGGAAACAAAAATCACGGATACACTGCGGTAAACTAACATAGCAAATGGACCCGGATTGAAGATGTATTTCCTATTGAACATGGGGATATTCCAGCCAGCTATGTGATCGTTTACCAGCAGGTAAAGAAATCAATCCTTAAAAACTTGGTGCTCAAAACCCACTGGCCAAAAGAATTTCAGGACATGCACCAAACCCAACCTGCGGCTTTTCAATGATATTTTTTCCAGCAAAAATCTCGGGTTTTCCGTGGGTTTGTACATGGATTATATAATGGTTGTATAGGGCAATATGGGGAACAACTGCTAGGGTACCCTGCCAAGGGTACCCAACATTTTCCTTTGAGATTTCAAACAACTCACCTTCAAATGTAAGAAAAAGCATCTAGCAAAAAATAAGGGGCCACTATACTACCAACCCAAACACTGCACTAATAAGGGGAAATCCCTCAAAATTCCTAGGTCCTAGCAACATTTCAGCATCAAGCTTAAAAATGGGTCACATTTAATAACGATCCCTGCAACAAATTCACTCTTTTATCCACAAATCCTTTCACCCCTTCATGGTCAGGCATTCCCATTCTTTATCCAAATTGGATTTGCATGGACTTGATGAAAAAGGAAGACACAAAAAACATATTCTCCCAAATGGTTTGTTTAATAGTGATGAATCCCATGAAATCCCAATCCGTAAAAAATCACCGAAATCACAAATCCAAGCCAATTTTGTTATCCTTTCAAAATGGGTTTCCAATTTTTCCAAGTCATTTTTCGCTCCAAGTTTCACGACAATCCCCTGACCGTCGAAAAGAACTCTAGCTCTGCACCTCATGCTTTGTGTCCGTTGATTTTTTGGAAGACATGGTAGGAAACCAATCTTCTTTGGTGACCCTCTGGTAAACTAACATAGCCATTGGAAAATCACCATCTTTCCTGCTAAATACCAACAAAATAAAATGCTGGGCTTTTCCATGGTGATGTCAGTTTACCAGAGTGTAAACGAAGAAACAGATACTAATGATTTGTTAGTTGGAATTTATGAAACAAGGTTGGTAGAGAAGAGTAATGGTCAACCAACTTAATTGATCTATTAATGGTTTGTGTTGGTAGTTAGTTTCTCTTACAACACTTAGGGTCCAGGTTTTCTTTCTACATACCAACTTGGTTTTATGGACCTCCGGACCTCCAAGGGAATCGTCTCTTCACCTTCCACTGTCGGGTTTCCTTCGCAGAAAAAAAAACCAGTCGCCCTAGAAAAGTGAAGTGAGCCACGCAAAAAACCTTCCTACTTTCCATTATACTGGTTGGTTAATAGGGATCCCTATAATGGTTTATCATAAACCTTAAATATATAACTGGGTAGTATAATCCCCTATATAACCCAACCAACCAGGGTGTTTTTCATTGCTCAAGTGACATTCTCAAATTCAGGTGATTCAATTTGATCTTTTGATCCCTTAGTTGGAGGTCACTCAACCTTTGATTTCGGGTCACTTCATCATCTCAAAAAAAGGTCACAAAGAATTGCCAGGCTTGGGTTTGTTCAAGGTTTTTTTTTGGGGGGTGATGCTCCCAATCTACGAAAAAATTGGGACCCCTGTCAGTTCCATTGCTAGCAAAATTGGTGCCTTTTTTCTGAATCAAACAGGCATGTTTCATTCATCTGGCGAAATTATCATATTTCAGCAGCATGGATCTCCGTGAAATAGCCGGGGATTTCCCTTCGTACGAGTTCGGTTTGCCAAGTCTTGTTTCAGGGATCGTTTCAGAGGCCAAACAGTGCGCGAGCTTTCACATCAACCTATTGTGGGCACCATCTTTCTTGGGGATCAGATTTTTTCCCCAAAGATGTATGGTACTGCTGATGGAAGAAATCCGGCTAACCAGTTGAGGTTGGTAGTTTATCCCGTTATTTACAAGGTTTTATACATCCCAGGTGGTTAGCCGATTTTCTTCCATCAACAGTATCTCTATGAATTTGAAACATAAACATACTTCACCAATCTGAATTAAACTGTGTAGCATCCTCGTTGGAACAATGAAATTTAATGTTTGTATGCTCAAGGCCCCTTCCTCTTTTTTGGTAGTGGAAATTCCATACCCTATGCTATCGAGTCAAATCTGCAACTACAAGGGGGGCCCAAAAACCCAGTTATAAATGGGCTTATGGGGCCCCTTTAAGTAGGGTTAAAAACCCAGTCAAACCAATTCATTTTCGGCCATTTTTAGGGGCCTCATTTCACTCCATTTCCAACTAGTAAGGGGTACCACCTTGCAACAAATAGTAAATGATTCGGACTGTCACCGTGTCTGACAAGGTACAACCCACCACCAGGAATGACAAATCGATATAGGATGCGCCACAGGTGAACATGGGCAAGTCTAAGCACGCGAGTTGCCTATCCAAAAAAGAACCCGCCGGGTGTGACCCGAGGTAAAGCCAATGTAGTATTGAAACTGGACAAATATACAAATTTTCCATCAATTTCGATCTACTTTTTGACCCAGTATGCAAGTTTTGGGCAAATGAGTCGGTTTAGGGACCGGGATTCCCCCGGTCCCTTGGGGAAATCCTGGGTGTGGATGTTGTGGGTAGATCCATCCCGGGATGAGGAAGCCGGATCGTCTTCCTGTCCCATCCAGGGCTTCAGGAGCAAACTTGCTGTTAGTTTTGGGGAGGCTAATCCCAACCAAAATCCACCAAAATCATCCCTCCAAATAGTTTCAAGGAGTGTAGCAGTTGGTTTACAGAAAGAGATGTTACAAGGGGGCCTTGTACTTACAAGAGTAATGATTTTTCAGTGACTGCAGGGGATGCTGGGCTATTGGATGGTACAATACCCAATCATTTTGAGCCACACAAATTTAACACTAGCTGGTGGTTTCAACCCATTTGAAAAACATGCTCGTCAAATTGGATCATCTACCCAGATAAGGGCAATATAAAGAATTTGAAACCACCAGCTAGAACATCATTTAGCATCATTTGCCACCTTTTTCTGAGTTTTCGTTTTTTCCTTGAGTGGAAGCAAAAATAAGGCCATTGTTGGAGTCAGCTTCCCTTGCGAAAAAACAACATTTAAAGTGAGCGCTTTCACCGGCGCTTTGGCCCCTAAGATCGTTTTGACCAGATTGTGACAGGTGATTTTGTCGCAAAATTAAACCAACCAACTTTACCATGAAAAATCAGGCTGTTGTTGTTGTTGTTGCTGTTGTTGCTGCTGCTGTTGCTGCTCTGTTTTGGCGTGACTACTTTTCTTTGGAGTTTGTTTCGCATGAAACATGGAACTCTGATGGATCTATCTCACTAGTTTGGGTCGGGAAGATGTTAAATCTCATGTGCCTGTGAAGATTGAAACAAAATACTCTGCATGGAATAGACTCGGAAGGATCTTTACTGGGGAAATCATGGGAACATCATGAAGAAAAAAACTGCAGTTCCTATATGTTCAGCATCTTATCCGTTCATATGTATGGAAGATCATACAAATATCACCCAAACTTAAACCGGCCACGACTTAGTCCAGTGCCAGTAGCAATCTTCAAAAATTAACCCTAGTTTCTCTTTGTTTAAATCAGCAACGGTCAAAACCCTTATGGCATTCCATGAACTACTAATTGGTTCATGACACGACCTTATAATAGCTTTTATAATGCCTATACAACTGGGTAATATTTCATTCCCTACCTACAGCAAACAACCGTGCTCAACTGGTCGCTGCTCATATGTCTTCATCTGCCAGCCCTCCCACAACACCTCAACAACGTGAAGGAGTCGATTTGGACATGCCCAAAGAGAAGCGTCAACAGCTCCGAATAGGCAAAACCTGAGGAAGGCTTTAGGAGTTTTGGCGGCATCTTTCTCAAGTCTCCTCTGCAACGTGGGTCCTAGCAGAAGATGGTGTTTTTTTCAAGGATGCATGGCAGCTCTCCAACCAAAATCAAAAAAAACAGCACCTGAAAAACACTTTTCAAGCCCATTTTTTTTGAATCAGGCTCTAGAAAGCACCAAAAGAGACATTTGTTCAAAAGGAAATTTCATCTTCCAACGATTGATTTTCAAAGGCGATTTGCTAGTTTTTGGGAGTGTAACTTGTTTAACAATGGATTACACCCCTGAAAACTAGCGGCTGGAAACCCAAAAAATGATGGTTTGGAAACGGTGGATCGTTTTAAATATGGCCGTTTTGGGTACCTATTCTACTTCATGGCTAGTTGGTGGTTTCAACCCATTTGAAAAATATAAGCCACACTTTGGTCACCACAAACGGACTCACTCAGGTCACCACCACAAGGGACCCACTCAGAGCACCACATTCCGACCCACTTAGATCGCCACAGACCACATGTGTGTGAGACGGTTGTCACTGGAGGGCATACCTTTAGGGTTAGACATGGGGACATGGGGTTTAGGGGACATGGGGTTTACATCACTTATCCAGGACCAACACCTTTAGCGCTAGACTCAACAAGAATTTCCTCCATCTCATCACTGTGCGTTGCCTCCACTCCCACCCTGCCGCGAGTGCTCCCACTCGTAGGCTCCTCCACTTCGTTGCTTTTGATTCCATGTTTGCTGTCAAGGCTTTGGCTCCTTACACCGCGAGGGTTTGTCCTCGTAGGCGCTTGAAGCTCAGGGCTTCGTAGGTGGTTCTTTTCCGGAACTTGAATCAGAATCACCATAATCCACTGATTCATCGCGAGGGCTGGTGGGGTGTGCACCGCGAGGTGCTTCCCTCATAGGTGTGTGCTGTTCCACCTGACTCCACAGCTCGCCCGCCACAATGCTCCTTCCTTGCCTCTTCACTCCTGCTACATCTGCTGCGACATAAGGGACATGGCGTTTGGGGACACGGCCTTGCACTCGTACAGGTGCTTATCACGGCTACGCCTAACACGGCCTTACACCCCTACATGTCCAAGGTGCCATCACACAGCCGTGCACCCGTACATGTCTAATGTGCCTATCGGCCTTACGCCCATACAGGTCCAAGGTACCTATCACGGCCTAACGCCCAGACGGGTCTAAGGATCCCATCACGGGCCCCTACATACATGTCTCTATCATGGCCAACCAGCGCAACGGAGCCGCACCCTGGTGCGAAGACGAAGTGAAGCCTTGTTTGCGCCAAAACTGGTAGGCTCTCTCGTTGAACGGGACTTGGGTTGGATTGAATGGATCAGGTAATTATTGGGATTTAAATCCAGGGTCACGTTGCTCTGCAAACTGTTGTTCATTTGTGGTGAGCAGTAGTGTTATAAAGAAGTGTTGGGAAGAGTGTTGTTTTTTTCTTTACGGGCTGGCTATGAAACAACAACATCGCTTTTCAAGACATATAAAGTCACGCCTAAAATCAGCCGAAAATGATGCGCCTGCGACAAAACCGACAACGCAGAACAAGGACATACAACGCAAAACAGACTGGCAAGGGCTCGCTGTTCGAATGCATGTCACAAAACAAAACCGACGAGCACCTGCAATCTCACAAAACGACGTTTGTTTTGCTACACATACCATCGCCACACGAACACGTCACAAACACATGAAAGCCTCATAGAATGCTGCGCCTCCCACGTACGGGGTTCAGACGCCTTTTACTAGCAAACAGCCAAGCATCAGTTCTTTGGAGCCTTGGAGTGACCCGGCCAGGGCACTCCCAACTCCGTTAGACTGTATCGACTGGCGTTTCCTGTGATGGTCGTCTGTCTATACTCTTGTACAAAGCATAGCCTTCTTTTCCTGGCCAAGATTTTTGCTAACCTGGACATTCGAGTTTTAACGTTTTCTGTAGACGCCTTCGCCACTTTCACAGCCAGCTTCTGCAGTTCTTGGAGGCGTTTTTTTTCAGCTAGCGCGGAGGCCTTCTTCGCGCGCCTTGATATGACGGCAGTTCTTAAGTGAAAAACCAAAAGATTGGAACGTTGTGTCTTGGAGGCTTCATTAGTCAGGGTCACTGAGTGGGCGACTCTTTCTTGTCCCGTTGCTTACTAGTGGTTTTCACGACCCGGAGCTGGAGCCAATGCTCCTGCTGACACTTGACGCAGCTCTTGCAGAACAGGCGATGTTCTTGTCCGCTGCACAGAAGACATTGTGAATCTGTCGGGATGGTATACTCTTATTTTGCACCATGCCTGTTTGAACTTCTCACGACTAATGGGGCCAGTGAAAGAAGTATGTAAAGTCTGCAACCGCTCGGACTGCTCGCCCGAGAGTGTGGCAGGCTTCTTTAGTGAGCTTCACTGCCGGCTTTTTGCGCACACGGGCCACCATACCAATCACAAAATGGGGATGTTGACCAATTTGGCAAATTTAAAAATTGTTTTCGACCACAAAATGTAGCACCTCTTGCACAGGGTAAATCTGCCATACTTGCAAACCTGCGAGAAAAGTATCATTAGATTGCTTCTGCGATATTCGTTCGTTTGTTTTTTTCACAATGGTTTCGAAATTTCAAGAAAGCTAGTCATTGTTCCGTTGAAAGGCTCCCATCACCTCCCAACTCAGTTTGAACACTATGGACAGCGCGTAAGTGAATGGATCTTTTGGAGTGGAAGAAACTGAATCTTTTGGACAAATCTTTCTCGTTTCAGAATTATGCACTTCCTCCCACTTGTAAATCTTATGCATGCCGTTCTGTAAGTATCAAATCTTTCCCATGTCGTAGGTATCACTTACAGCAGTGTAAACTATGCTTCTGCACGCTTCATACATGTTTCATTCGTTTGCACCAAATTCTCACAAGGATTGAACACGTGTCACGGAGTTGCAAAAATATAATAACTGAGTTAACCATTCAAACAAATCAAAGTACAAAGTCCTATTGGCGACAACAGCGGCTCTGAGACCGACACGGACGATACCCCAGCTGGAGGACCAGAAGGCGCTCAGAGAAGCATGACAGGAAGCAGCTCGCGCAGGCAAAGCACAAGTTGAGCAGCTCCCCAGCAGCTAAAACCCCGCAGCTCGCGCATCCCAGAACCCTTGACCGACATCCAGGCCCTCCAGTTACCGACTTGCCACATCTTGCGAAAACTTTTGGGACTGCATTTCACAGTGGACACAGCTCCAAAACAAACGACCTGTTTCACACTGAGACAAATCTTCACAAAACGCAACATCAAAAGCCGCGGAAGAGTCTGAAACACGTGAGCATGACATGTTTGAACCATTTGAGTCACTTCTTTCAACTTCCGACGGCTTTTCACAAACAAAGTCTCAACTCTCCAGTGAAAAATTCCCAAAACACTTTCCAAAAACTTCTCTTCTTTCTTCCAACTTCACATCACACTGCCACATTCCAGGCTCTTCAGACTGGAGCCCTGCAAAGCAAGTTCCAAAAAAAGAAAAATCATCTGTAAACAAAGGACTAAGCATCAATCAACGATTCTACACCATTCTCACCGTTGTTCGCACCAACAGCTAGGGTTTGGTGAGTGAGCTTCGTTCCATTTCCCACATTTGTTTGAGGCCACGCATTAAACCAATTGACCAATCTTCCCGATGATGCTGTGGATATGTACAAAAGAAGTGCCACATGAGGCGGTGCCGGAAGTTTCAAGAGGTAATCTATGAATAAACCAGAAAAACATGTGCCTATAGAATCGTTTGCGACAACCGCTTCCCACTTGTTGATTTGATCGAACCTTTTCGCTGATGACTCGAACAGAGTTGGCATCTGTTTGCTTTGTCGCAGCACGCAACTGCATCACCAAAACAAGTTGGTGTCATCCTCCAACATACCACATACTGTGCTTGCCAGGAAAAGATAATTCTCACGATTAATCCTTGTCGCATATGAAACGTCATGTACAATAAGCGGAGCAACAACTGTCAGTGTCCAAACTCACCAAATACTGCGCCTGCCACGATCCTGGTCGCAGATGAAAGGTCGTTTACAATGCGGTGAGCAACAGGTGTCATCCTCCAACATCACCAAATACTGTGACTCCCACGAAAAGGCACTGTCATGATTGACCCTTGTCACATATGAAACGTCAGATGGCGTACTGCCATTGCACCCACTTCTGTGTGAGGCTATCATATAATTCTACACGCTTGCTAAGTCTTTGCATGCACTCCTACACGCGTAACGAAGTCTTTCAAATTCCGGCGATCAGAGCGAGTAAAAAGGCGGCGCTCGGAGCGAGCAAATTCACGGCGCTCAGAGCGATGCACTTCCCGTCAAATTGGACCATTTCCCCAGGTAGGGGTGAAAATAAAACATACTCGAAACCACCAACTAGATGAGGATTATATACAATATACGAACCACTTCTCTTGAGACCCTAAGACTCTAATTCATCAGATCGATAGTCAAGAGGACCATGACATGCCACTCCCAACATACGGTGACAGTTGTTTGCCCTTGGCCATTGTACCAAATCTGGTTTTTCGCTTCAACCCATCTGAAAAATATGAGTGAACATGGGAATCTTCCCCAAATACGGGTGAAAATAAACAATATTTAAAACCACCTATCTAGAAATAGATTGTCTTTTGTTTGGGGTAATGTGGGGGTTTCATTGAGTCGGGCAATCCGGCATCTCAGTATCAAGGCACTCTTGGCAAAAGGCGAAGCATCCAAATGCAAAAAGTCTAACACCTGCGGCAAACGACAGGTTGACTGATTAAATTCTAGGATTCTTAATCGGGGTGTAGCTGGGGAATCGTTAGGGAACATTAGGAATGATTAGAGGAATCACCACCCCCCCTGCCGGTTGATTAAACGTCCACTTGAGCAACGTTGACCAAAACATGGCAACCCTTAGGTCCCTGAGACTAAAAGTTAAACGCGTTTAGTGGGTTAAATGTAAACTCCGACTAAACTCCAAGGAATAAGGCTAATCTAAGATGTGCCGAGAAAACCCTGATGACACGAACCATGACGTACTGATTGGCTCATGTTTGTTCATAGATATCCTTATATTGGCTTTTTATGATCCTTGAATAATTGGGCAGTATTTTATTGTGTATAGCAAGGGTTTTGGTCGCTGCTCACTTGAAAGGATTTCGGATGATTTCATATGATATCCATCAAAATTACTGAATCTATAGAAATACACTGAATACTATTGGAAAACTAACATGATATAGGAAATCCCCATTTTCAAAAGAACATACATCTTCAAATGGTGGATTTTTCATTGTCATGTTCGTTTTCCGGGCGGTACCATCCTAGGCGGATACCATGTTAGAAAAGCCCTCCCTGAGCCATACACCTGGTCGCCGTACAAAGAAATACCATCCGGATGAGTATTCGAAAAAAACAACTTATATCTACACTGTGGTGAAAGTAGATGGGACAACTCCCAGTGACTTAGTAAGAGGCCATGATGACCCAATGCATACGATCGGGTGTCTGGCTGGAAGTGATCGTAACTACGTAGTCCACGTAGGTTGGCTTGACATAACCTATTTACGGGACATACAATCTACTTGGGTGTTTCCGAAAATAGTGGTACCCCCAAATCATCCATTTCAATAGGATTTTCCATTATAAACTCACCATCCATTTTGGGGTATCCCTATTTTTGGAAACACCCACATAGGGGCCCCATAATCCATTTACATCCAGTAACAGCAGGACATCCCGGGTGCCATCTACTCACACCAGGTGGGGTTTTCGTTGCTGGTTTTGTTTTCCCCACCCACTTGACAACAAATCATATCGTGAGACAACCTGAGAATCGTATCGCAGCCCAAAAGGTATTTGGCTTTTGGATTTTTTTTCAACAAAAAATCATGGAGAAACCAATCACCGATAAACTACCGATAAGAACCCAAATGAGCCGACTGTTTTGATTGGAAAGACCTTCAAAAAGAAAAAAACATCAGAGGTCATTTGGGCTCCTAGGTATACACACATAGAGGCTGAAACTTCTCCACCAAGATGTTCCATGAACGAAAATGTTTCGGATCCTTTTTGTCGTCTGATGTTGAAATCATTGGGATTTTTTGAAATGTTTGGGGCTTGAACCAAGCCATCTGAAAAAGATGCTCGCAAATTTTGAAGCTTCCCCAAATAGGGGTGAACATAAAAACATTTGAAACCAACACGTAGCCATGTACAACTCCCTTTTATGAAGTGATTATAGCTAGCTCCATTTATAACGATCGGCCAGGGGCCCACCTTTGTAGAACTGAACAAATCCCATAGAATCCATGGGACCGGTATATGTATCTACATGGATGGTTGAAATTTATGGTAAATGTAGGTAAATATACCAGTCCCATGGATGCTATGGGAAATACATACTTGAATCAAATCATTTTTTCGTTCTAATTTTGACACAGCACCAATCACAACAACTCACAATAAGTGACCCAGCACCAGCTCCTTACAACCCCCCCGGCACCGGTGGCAAGAACATAAAGCCCACACGTAGCAATCCACAAATAGATGAGGAGGATGCCATGCGTAGATTGCCATGTAAAGAAAGAGACCTTATCCACAGAACAAAAGATCGGCTTCAACGGGAACGCACCCCCTTATGGCGTTCCAGGAAATACTGGTTGGTTCATGTTTCTTAATGGGGATCCGAATCTCAATTGATGTAAATTGGAGGTTTGGGGCCCGGTGCTTTGGATTTCTTAGGGGTACCCCGATTCGAATCCCAAACCACCGGGCCCCAAACCACCAATTAACCATTAGCTGATGATCCTTGCTTATGAAATATAATCCCGGAATATAACAAGGAATAGTACCCTTACCATCCATGTATGGTATAATTACCTACATTTACCAAAAAAATCAACCATTCATGTAGGTAAATATACCATAGGTCCCCTTTGTACAGCAAATAACCAAGGCCTATCAGTCCCCTTCTATCAGTCTCCTAGGTTTGGCCTATCAGTCCCCTTCTTTTCTTTGAAAAAACTGCTCCAAATGAGGATACAAAAATCAACTCGCCTTGCTTTGGACTGTTCTAAGATACTAGTAGGTATATAGTCTTCATTCAAGTTGCTATTTATTCAAGTGTTATTTTACTTTTGAAGCTTAGGCGAAGAGGGAAAGACTATTGATGGGCCATGCAACAAACACCACATTGACGGTTGAATGACTTTCCTTTTTGAATGCACCACAGCTGCAAGAGCACATGGCAAACAATGTCCCTTTTGATTGTATTGGTTCGCTATAGGGGCTCTTCAAAATTCTTCAATGACACATTTGAAGGGCAACATTTTTCAACTCCCTGAATCTAAGACAACCCCTGAATTTTCAGGTGCTATGTGAGTTTGTACGGAGGGGTACTAGTTCCTATACCTGAAGTAATACCTTTGAAAGGTAAACATCGTTTTGTCCAACACCATTCCAACAGACCGCCTGGATGTACCATGCTATATTTGGAATCATTGCAACCACAGGTTTCCCTACGTAGTCTTCCAAACACCTTGTAAGGATCGGTGTTTTCACCCCCCAAACACCTTAGGAGTCTCGGCCTAGGGGGTCCTTTCACACCTCCTCCAAAGGTATGACTGGCGGATTTTGGTTCATAGGTATCCTGGAATCCTTTTAATGGCTTATCATAATCACCATATAGCTGGCTAGTATTTCATCCCCTATACAACCTAAACAACCAATGTCTTTTTTCGTTCTCAACTGTGGTTCCTAAGGGTTTTGGACAACAAAAGAATTCGCCAACCCAAAACATCTTCCAACAAAATTTTCGATCGGCTCGCTTCAACTTGCCCTTCGGCAGCAGGAACTTTGACATCAAATTTCCAAGGTAACGAGATGAATGACTGGGTGGGGAACTCTGAAGATGGGCCCCAAAAACCAGTTCTAAACGAGAAGTTTCAAACCCCTATGGCCCTAGGGTGAAAAAATAATATATATATATATATAACCNAAAATATATATATATATATAACCCCAAGGGAAAACCCATTATTTGTAAGTCCAACCTGGAAAACCTAGTGTACCATTATTCTAGGCAACTGTGGCTGGTTTTAGGGGTAAAGTTGATGGAAATTAACAGCAACTTGTTTTCCAGGAACCAGTTACAGCCTAGGGTGAAATAACTTCACTTTTTGGGGGGGTGAAATAACTCCAGTTACCCATTTATTTGAGGCCTTTTAGAAGGGGTTCAAGTCCATTTTGTAACCAGAAGTAGGGGCCCACCGACCGTATGAAGTCCCTCATTGCACTTGGTGAGATGATGTTCCTTTTTTTCGAATCAAAAACCATGTGAATCCACCCAAAAAATTCAAGACGGGTCGCTACAAAAAAACAGATCTACACACGAAATTTCCACTTTTGAAAGCTATTATTGTGGCTGAAAACAGTTTCTTCACCTTCTAAAAGACCCCAAATTGTTCAAAATGCCACTTTCAGTCCCGAAAGAAAAGCCCTGCAGGCATCCATCCACCCACGAAAGACCCCTCCCCGAAACAAAAACGTCCGTCCCATCACACAGCATCGCGACGTGTCAAGATGAACGAAGTCCGACACCAACAGGGCAAGGTCGCAATGAGTGAAGCTACGTGTAAACGGCATGGAATCCAGAAGGACCTCGGAGGTGACGTTGACGTCCGAGTCAAGCTAGAACCGCATGGTTTTTTGTTATGGGGCTTTTACAAGGGGTTTCCTAAAATGGGGGTACCCAACAACTGTTGATTTTCCTACTAAACGATCATTTTGGGGTATTTTGGAGGTACCACTGCCACCATTTAAGGAAACACCCAACAAGGGTTTGAGATCACCACCAAGCTGGGCAGTTTTTGACATCACCCTTGGATGTTGTACGTAGACCAAAGAATGGCAATGAACCTTATACACATTCGATGACGATTTGGAACATCCCTTAAAGCTAATCTCAGTTTTTACAACCCCAGGAACAAAAAACAACAACATCAAACGTTCAATCCCCTCAAGGGATTGAAAACTCCCAAAAGGCAACCAACACTTTGACGACAACTTTCCGCGCTCAAAAAATCATTCCCGATGCCCACCCGGCTAATCTTCCAATACCCAGGCGACGTCGCTCAGAGCCAACATGAAAGCTTCACAACGGGAAGAGCTCAAAACAGAAGGAGTCAACCTTGGTCGTGGTTGAAAGTGAACTTGCTTGGGAGACGAATTTCTGCAAATTTGCGTTTGTTTAGTGTCACCATGGTGGGTGGGGTATTATGACACTGATTTTTAGATCCATCCGGACATTTGGTGAAGGAAACAAACACCATGCAGGTGAATTTTTCAGAAAAACAAATGGGTTGAAGATCTGGTTCCAAAGTTTTTATCTTCAAGGGATGAATCCAGAAATCTCATTTCATCTTATAAAAAATCTTGGTATCTTATCTCTTGGATGTGGCCCCCTCACAGTAACAGTGGTATTTTCCGACTTTCCGACTTGATGCAGCTCGAGCTGCTGTGAGCTCACCCAGTGAAACGTGATGAACCCACCAATGCACAACTAGTAACAGTGGTAAATGAAGGTTTATAGGGATCCCCTACTAAAAATGTAATAATCCTGGTGGTCACTCTTACTGTGAGGGGGCCACACCCAACTTATCTCCTAAACATCCATTAATTGACTAATTAATTTGGTAATCGTTTTTTTAAACCTACGAGCAATTTCATGCAATTTCCTAAATTGTCGTGTCGTTTTTGGTGGCTTCAAAGAAACATCGCAAAACACTCACGTGGAAGGCAGGAACTTGGGCAACAAAATTTTTGCTGAATACCAGGGTGTCTCCGATCCTGGAAGTGATGGATTCACGAATCGTAAGTTGGGGAATTTTTCCACATACGGGACGTTTATAAACAACCGGATCTTGGAGAGATGAAATAATCCATCTACTTACTTACCCTCCCGGAAACTAACAGCAAAAGCACCTGAAAATAGGCCATCTTCCAACCATCAAATTTCAGGGGCAAACCGTTAGTTCCAGGGAGGATATACCGATTTTCAAAGGTCTCAAACTTGATTGTTAATTTCATGTTAGGCAGGGCGGTTCAGCCGATCGTGATACGACGACCCCCCAAGAAATGAAGGAATTCGTCCAATGAGTTGAGGGACGCCGGCTTGATGGTCGGATCCAAATGTCATCATTTCTGAGGGGCTTTTGCTCTTAGTTTCAGGGAGGGTTGTTTTTGCCCGTTGCTTTTCATGCCAGGAAACGCGATACAAACGAGGCCCTTCGATGGTGGTGACACATCCATCTGTGCAGAACACACCACCAATAGGCTTGGTCCTGTTGGTCGAGTGCTGTAAGCGATCCATGTGATGGGTAATCAGAATCCAAGTAGGAATCATTATAACGGCTGACATGAAACACATCTCCATACAACCTGGGTAAACTTTAATCCCCAATGAATAACAACTGACCAGGGTGAAAGGATCACTGTTCATTTGAAAAAAAAGATCGTTTCTCAACAATTTAGAGGTGAAACAATTCAAAAAGAGTGAAACCATCACATAGCAATCTAGAACTGGAATATCTCAAACATACAGAAATTAGTAGCCATGGTTCTTTGGCACTTACTAGGTGTGATGATCATCTAATAGAGCAGCTCCATATCGCTGCTAGTTGGCAAGCTAGTGAATAAATAAATCCTTATTAAGGGGTTATTAGTTATTACCATTGTCCCTTAATCGTTTCCGGTGGGGATAGTTTGATGGGGGTAGGTAGGAGGGACATGAAATATAGCAGCATGTTTTTCTTTCGGGAAGATGCTGTAAAGATTTTCAACGCGAGCCGCAAAAAAAAACCCTCTTACTTTCCATTACACTGGTGGTTTAATAGGGATCCTTATAATGGTCTATTATAATCCCCACATACCTGGGTAGGATTTCATCCCCTATATACCCTGAACAACCAGGCTTTTTTCCGATAAAGTGTGAGCCTTTGGCCACCTTTGGCAGCCAGGATGTTTTTTCTTAAAGTGATCATAGTCCAAACTGGTCAAATGCCTAGATATGTATCAAAGTTGTTGATATATGGCGGTTGTCCAAAACAGTGGTAGCCTCAAACATGACTACAGGTTGGATAGGTACACTAGTTGGAGGTTTCAACCCATCTGACAAATATTAGTCAACGTGGACATATCTTCCCCAATCTTTCGGGGTGACAATTAAAACATATTTGAAACCACCACCTAGTACCTGATAAACCGATAAACTGTACGTTTTAGTGAAGTTTACCCAATGGTTTTGTGGGGCCCACCACGATTTGAAAAAACGCCTTTCACCTGGGACTTGGAGAATGATGAGAATGTGTAAAGTTTAAAAAGTGCATTCATCCCATCGAATACTTCACAAAGAAATACCATCCAGGAAACTAACATATCCCCTTTAAAGGTAGCTGGTAAGATGATATTTCTTTTGAATAGGTGGGATATGTTAGTTGGCAGCAGGGTATGACTTGAATGCACTATCAGGATATCTTCCTTATGTACATTCAAACTGCAGCCATCCCAGTAGGGCAACATTTTCATAAACCTGTACATCGGTCATCCAGTGGTATCTCTATTCATATAGGTCCGATATTTTGGTTATTAGCATTTCAACAACTTTTGTCATCTACCTAAAACACACGGGTTCTCTTCAAACCCTCAAAAGTAACTTGCCAAAGGTGATTTTCGAGTGATTATTCCAATAGCTTCTTCATGGATGCCAGCTCTGGGACAACAAAAAAAAACAACCACTTTGCCCTTTGAAAATTTCCGCGGTTTTCCCTTTTGGAGTTCGACCTATGAAACAAGTGTGAGCTGTTTGTTAGTCTCAGGGACATTCTCCAACTCCAAAAATTGCTTCCCACTTCCCAGTCTTGGATGCTTAGTGACACTCAACCACCCACAAAACCCAACCACGGCATGTTGTGGCGAAGTCTCCCCATTCCCAAATGCTCACAATACGGCTATTTTGCCTACAACACTGGGCAATTTTCAATTTTTGGTGGGGTAAATGTAGGTATAAGACACCAACCCCATTGAGCATCTGGGCATGTGAATTGCTTTTTTTCCCCCTCAGGATTTCCGGTTTTCATGCCCAGCACCTGAACGAGAAGAACTGCGCGATGATGATGCCAAGTCCGAGTGAAGAAAGTCCAATACCTTGGGGGGGAAAAAAATCATGAACCCTACTTAGAGGTTCAGGATACTTAGTAACTGGGTATATGTAGGCTTATAACCCTAGTAAGGGGACATATAACCCACTTATAGAGGTTATAACCCTGGTTACTATCCACTAAGCCTACATATAAATATACCCAGTTACTAACTATCCTGAACCTCTAAGTAAGGATCACTGGACCCTCCAATGGTTTCGGGTGAATGAACCCGTATGTATTACACAGTGGTATGATGGGTCCTCAAAATGGCGCTAGTTTTGAGGGAGTTTTCGGATACTTAGGGAAACAAATTTATCAGATTCTCGGGGATCGATCGATCGACATACATCGTTGATCCTGGAAAATCCCCGGACTCATGGATGGTATCATGTCATCAAAGTCCCAGGTGGATTTTCTAGTCAGCTTTCTTGGTTTAGAGGGGAATTTATGATTTCTAAACTGCATCCCATACAGTAAGGGGGAGCTTCCCTAATTGGGAACGTGATATTTCACCCCAGTAAACCCTACACATCGCTCACAGTAGGTGTAGCATTTGGGATAAAATCCATGTATCCGGATGTATCCGACACACAGGAGCCACATGATTGTACGATACCAGTTGGACCATTGGTACTTTTACCATCCCATTAATCACATCTAAAAATCAACCATTCATCTGAGCAATTTATAATAAAACCTTAACCTGAATGATCAGGCCATTTCGGGTAGGATTCCTTTATAACCACCATTTGGGGTGACCAACCGGCGGGAAAGGTCGCTATAAATTGCCTAGAGTCATGGGTCGGTAAATTTTCATTTTGATCCCTTCGGCCAGGGATGAAAGTTGTGACCAACTTTCAATTGGCCCCCCCAGAAAAAATGGAGCACCTAACTGACCTCCCTGGACATCCAACAAAAAAGGAAACCCCCCTATATCCACTCCTGGAATATTCTGAAAGGAACAACATCTACGCAAAACAACAGTTCGTTCCACCTTTAGAAGATACCTGCCGACTGGCAATTTGACTGAGGGAAACCGAGAAAAAACGTCTGATATTTTTCTATTTGACATCAAAAAAAAGGACACAATCTGAACCTTTAAGTTACAACCCCCAGCATTTTCAAGCTTCAAATACCTACAAAAAAAAGTCCACAAAACAAGATTTCGGCGTTTTTTTTCATTTTAAGGTCGCTTTAAATATATAGCCTAGAGATATCACCACCACCCACCCCCTTGCGCGGACCAACGTGGCCGACCCCAACCACCCCTTTTCCTGTTCGACTGTTCGATCCAAGCCGCTGGGGTAGTAGATCCAAATCTTACCATTCCCGAGGCTGACGACACCTTTGTTAGGTAGGTGTTGAACCAAAAATAGGGGTACCCTCCAGGGAATTAACATATCCCACCTGAGGAAAAGGAACATCATCTTCAAAATGCCATTTTTGGGGGATATGTTAGTTCCCTAGAGGGTA
This sequence comes from Breviolum minutum Mf 1.05b.01, assembly GCA_000507305.1. Classification (NCBI taxonomy): domain Eukaryota; class Dinophyceae; order Suessiales; family Symbiodiniaceae; genus Breviolum; species Breviolum minutum. The sequence continues at coordinate 28,780 of DF239506.1, forward strand.
TCCCAAAATGGATGGTGAGTTTATAATGGAAAACCCTATTTTTTAATGGATGATTTGGGGGGAAAACCCACTATTTTTGGGAAACATCCAGGTGGAGGAAACAGCTGGATTAGCCAAAATGAAGGGTGAAACAGAAACAACAACCAAAAAACCCCATGTATTTGAAGGCCATTTTTCAAATGATCGTAGGGGACCCACTTTGTAGAATTTCCAAAAATGAAGGTAAATGTTTCAAATAATTTTCCTTCAAAAAATGGGTGATTAACAGGTTCCATGTTCATTTTTCAGGGAAGCTTTTTTTGGAAAGTGGAACATTTTCCGGGTGGAGAAACAAGACACCTGCAAAGGGAGGAGAAAACCGTACAAAATTCAACACCCTGGCTGAAGACTTTTTCAGGCTTGAAATCAGTTCTTCGATTTTGAAATTTTGCCCATCACACAGTCGAGTATAACTACCCCCGATATCACCATAGCTAGATATCAGATATCCATTTTGCTTCAATTGGACTACAATCTTGGAGACATCTCATTTCTCCACTGAACTAGAATCTGTTGGGAGAAAGAGTAAAAATAATGTTTTAAACTTAACCCTAAAATCACTTGCACTGCGTATTGATGGGTGGGCAAGGGTATTAGCCACCGTTTGTTCTGCCTGATCCTCAACACCGTAACCTGGGCCGCCAAGTTTCCAGCTCTAAGTATGAAGATCTTTGTGTCAAAGGCGAAAAGTTCATAGTTGTGAAGTCAAAGACTGATAAGACCAAGCCAAGGTAGACGAAGGAATGTAGAAGAAGTGCAACTTCCTGAATGGCCAGTCAACGGAAAACGTATCCACGGCTTTAGAAATAGCCAAACGTCATGATCGGGGATCATCAACCATTGGTTTCTCTCAAGGACTCCTTAAACCATTGTTTCTGAGGGATGTATGTTAGGGGGGTATGGTGGCCAGTCATGCAGTTGACCACCACACCGAAATATGCCATCCCAAGTCCTAGAAAAGTGATATCTCCCCACTAGTTAGTAAGTTGGGTGATTTCACCCTATTTAGGGGACTTCGCAACCAGCTTACAGGGGTTAATTATAGTTATAACCCAACTTATAGCTACTTACTAACTACCACGTAGCCACCAAGCAACATCCACGTATCCAACAGGTTTTTTTGAGGACCCATGATAGAACTCGGAGGATGGGCTCCCAGGACTTGGATACGTAGGTAGATAGGATCACCCCCATTTATTACCGCCATAAAGTTCGGCCATTTGGAAGGGGAATCCGGAACAACCTCGATCCTTACCGGACTTACAAATCCATGGTTCTACCCAACCACTTATTAACTTCGTCCTGGGATGATCCTCCAAGTATTTTTCCCTTTGCTAAGTATCTGAGACCGCAGATTTGGAAAACAGATATGATATTTTTGGTTGGAACCCTGTTCCTGCCAATTCTCTGTGACCCTTTCGGGATGGTTAAGTGAAAGGCTAAGTGACCTCCAAATAGGGGATGAAAAGGTCACTTTGAATCACCTGGTTGTTGTTTCTTTCCAACAAAAGGGTTCCTTCTAATCACAGTATTTCGGACTGGATAATAATCCTACTTGACAACGAGGCGGTTGAACCAACCCTTTTGCGAAACATGCGAAAGTCAAATTGGAAATCTTCCCCAAATAGTAATGCCGCATAAGGGTAAACATATCATAAAACATATTTGAAAACACCACCTAGATACACCCCTGAAAACTAACATGTACCCTAGAATGGAACTATTTCAATATGAGGTGCATCTGAACCGTCTGAACCAACCGTCAATGTTCATGGGACATTCGCTCGTTTTGCAGGGAACGAATTCTTAAACTGGCGGCCTGGAAAACAAGTTGCCAAACAAAATCTATCAACTTTACCGTACCCCTTAAAACCAGCCACAATTGCGTGAAAAAAAATCTATGGAGGTGTTTCCATGTGCTTGATTAATGCTAGTGGTTAAACCTATATTAGGAACTCCTACACTAGGGATGGCTACAAGTAGGTTTTTTTGACTTCCGTTCCAGGAAAAAATGTCCCACATCCCACGTTTGAAAAAAGGAAAACCGTCGACTCAAAAGAAAAATTATCAAAAGGGATATGTTAGGTCAAAAGGGGCCAAGTATTCACAAGGTGAACACAAAAACTGTTGTTAAAACTTGATTGTGTTGACTGTTGGGGCTTTCAGACATCCCAAGAAACACCTGAAATATATCAATTTCCCTGTAAAACTACTGGGATATTGACTACCAACCTCAACAGGTTATATCTTCCAGATTTGCCTTCACCAGCAGTATAGCCTGGGCATGAACCCAAGGCATGGCTTCCACAACTTTGCCAATGAAATTTTACCCAAGAAGCCATGAAAATCAGATCCAAAGCCATTAAACTCAAGTCAAGATGAGCTTTTCCAACAAAGAACCTGGTAGAATCTGTTTCGGTCTTTTTGTGGCAGCTCTTGGAAAATTCTGAAGTTGGTCGATGTTTGAAGTTTGTCGTCAGGGAGATAACTCAACATCCCAATTTACAGCTCATAAGTTGGATACACAGAAGACTCAAAATCTGGGAAACAGGTCGATCTAAGGGAAATCTAAGGGTAATCCAAGGGAACTATTGGAAAAATTGGAAATCGGAAATGCTAATTACCCCGTGGGAACGATCACATATCATCACATATCCTTTCCCATCTGGCACTTTTTGTGGTTTTTTGCTAGTTCCTGGAGGGTATTGTCACTGATTCATTCGGGACATTTGAAAGGAAATCAAAAGAACTACTCGGGTGTCCGTGATACTCAGTAAATGGATTATAATTATAACCCCTAAACAAGTAGGTTGTAAGTCCCATAGATAGGTTATAAATCAACTTACTAACTAGTTACTAACTTCCATGGACACCCTAGTAGTGTTGGAAAATCTGGAAATCCAAAAAACAAGAACAATGAAGGGAAATTCCAAAAACTCCTCAATAGTGGGAACCCCCCAGCCACCCATACTACACTCACACCACTCCCATAAGAATCGCTTGAAGTATGGGAAGGGTGTCCCACTATCCCTGGAGAAATCCCTAAAAACATAAGACTACCTACCAAACAACCAAAAAACCGGTCCGAATTCGTTTTTATTTGTTGGTTTCAACCGAAAAAACGGCCCCGGATGTGCCCAGAAACATGGCAGAATCCAGTCGAGCAAATTGTCTGAAAAATAGTGGCAAGTCCGAAGTCGTAAAGTCGAAGACCAGCAACACCAGTTCCAAACGTGAGAAACCTGGCGGTTGTGGAGCCTCAAAAAATGCTTCACTCCTATCAAGGTGGTACCAAAAAAACCACTTATAAATGGAGGGACCCCTCACAAATAAGGGTTTCGTAAGGCCTTATTAAGGGAAAACAATGGTTTAATCAGCCCTGATCATAAGGGACCTTATTTTGGAGGGGGGTATGTAAGGATAAATGAAGGCATCCCTGGCTATCACAGGGTAGAAAAGAACACCTGCTTCAAAAACATGAACATACTTTAGCCTTAAGCCTAAGAATCCAGACCCCTCTCATAGGATACTTAGAGGTTCAGGATACTTAGAAACTGGTTATATGTAGGTTTATAACCCTAGTTAGGGGTCATGTAACCCACTTATAGGGGTGAAAAAACCCTGGTTACAACCTCCACGTATCCTAAGTATCCTGAAAACCTCTTTTCGTAGGATTCAAGGTCACAATTTCATCCAATTTCCAAAACTTCCAAAAGTCGGACACCTCACCTCGAAGCAACACGCTGAATCCCAAGGAAGCCATGCAGAAAACACTCAACGAGGCCGCTGAACGACTTGCTCCACAGACCTCCAGTTGCAGCGCGGTCGGCCGGGACGAAAAACACTCCCGGAATTTTATGGTGGGCAAAAGGGGCCTAAGGTTAGGGGTAGTTATACATCCCATAGGATATGTATGTATGGTATATTTACCTACATGGATGGCTAGAATTTATGGTAAATATAGGTAAATATACCAGTCACATGGATCCTATGGGATATATAACTCCACTTGTCTCGGGCTGATATCACATCAAGGAAACATCCATTTATTTGGTTTAGGTGGAGGGTGCCCCTGGCTTGCATTTCTCTATCTAAGATGTGCTTGAGATTGAACACCTGGGGGGTAGCTCCAAATTGCTCCATTATTTTGAACGGATTCCAAATAACCTTCAGCTCAAAAAATTGGCTCCCTTCCAAGCACAAATCGCTAGATTTGTGTTAAGATGGATGGGTGAAAAATACATGTCAACCAATTGTACTAACCAATTGAAAGGGTGTGGGAGTAGAAATATCTCACTAGTATCTTTTTGTTCAAGTTTTGACACAAGATCTTATCAATAGAAAGCACCTGGGCAGCAGTTTGAGATTGGTAGTACATAAATACACCCTTGAAAACTAACATGACTGGCTGGAAAAACTACCATTTAAAGATGTATCTCCTATTGAAAACCGGTGATGTTCCAGCAATTGCCAAGGAAACTGGAGGGTATATATCCAACCAACCAGTTTACATCCGTCTTTGTTCCATCAATGAGAGTTGTGGAATGTCCAAGCCGTGAGCTTTCAAGTTGAGTGAATTTGGTGGGTTTTCCCGCGTTTAGGAAGTACCGGCTATGTATCTAGTTACTTAGTTGGTGGTTGAACCAACCCATTTGAAAAATATGCTTGTCAATTTGGATGATCCTCCAAGTACTGGGAAGGGGACACATACTAACCTAAAGCATACACTCCCTAAAACTAACAGCTCACCCCTGGCAAAATGGTTCTTGAGAGACTACTTTGGGACTATTCTCAGGGGCCAACTGGTAGTTTGTGAGGGAGAACCCCAACAAAACGGGCACCTACTAGTTGTATAGATGGAGTTCTTTAAAAATCCTATAACTGGCATTACAAATGGGAAACTAGTTGGTGGTTTCAATCCCTTTGAAAAATATTTGTCAAAATGGGAATCTTCCCCAAATAGGGGTGAAAATAAAAAATAATTTGAAACCACCAACCAGGAAACATTTTGGTTATTTCACCACCTACTAGTTGTAAATTCAAAAAATCCTACAACTGGCATTACAAATGGGGAAACATTTTGTGCTATTTCACCACCTACTAGTTGTAAATTCAAAAAATCCTACAACTGGCATTACAAATGGGGAAACATTTTGTGCTATTTCACCACCTACTAGTTGTAAATTCAAAAAATCCTACAACTGGCATTACAAATGGGGAAACATTTTGTGCTATTTCACCACCTACTAGTTGTAAATTCAAAAAATCCTACAACTGGCATTACAAATGGGGAAACATTTTGTGCTATTTCACCACCTACTAGTTGTAAATTCAAAAAATCCTACAACTGGCATTACAAATGGGGAAACATTTTGTGCTATTTCACCACCTACTAGTTGTAAATTCAAAAAATCCTACAACTGGCATTACAAATGGGGAAACATTTTGTGCTATTTCACCACCTACTAGTTGTAAATTCAAAAAATCCTACAACTGGCATTACAAATGGGGAAACATTTTGTGCTATTTCACCACCTACTAGTTGTAAATTCAAAAAATCCTACAACTGGCATTACAAATGGGGAAACATTTTGTGCTATTTCACCACCTACTAGTTGTAAATTCAAAAAATCCTACAAATAACATTACAAATGGGGAAACATTTTTTGGTTATTTCACCACCCCCTTAAGTTACGTACGCAGTGAAATTCGTCAACCCCTACTTAACACCCTGGTCACTTCCGAGGTGCAGGAAGTGTCAACTCTGAGTAGGCCGAGGTTTTCGAAGATGGTGAGATGCCAAGGCGACTGGTAAACATGGCCAATAAGCTGCTACCTTAAGTCGTTGGAAAAACCGGCTGTTTTTGAATGGAGCAGCCACAAAAGGCAGTGTTGAAACACACTATTTTGAGACACGAACAAAAAAAAAACGGGGTCCCGGATACTTTCCGTGAAATTCTAGTTGGTTAATAGGGATCCTTATCATAATGGTTTATGAAAGAATCACCATTTAACTGGGTAGTATAATCCCCTATATATCCTATATACTCTAAACAACCAGGTTTTTTTCATTGCTTATTGGACTGCTTGTACTGAGACATGCATGGCTTAATCTTGGACATAAGCATATGACTGAGTGAAGATGAAGAAATTGAAGAACTGGAACCAACACCTAGAGAAGGTGTTATACTACCCCCTGAAAACTAACATATCCCTTGAGACTTGATGGTTGGAAGATGATTCATTTCCGTTTAAAATGGTTCCTTTTCAGGGCTATGTTGGTTTCAGGGAGGGTACTCAATGAGATACTTTTGATTCAGAAATCTGGCACCAGCTTGTGGAGTATGAGTAGTAGGTCGTTTTTTCCGCACCATATGGATGTTTCTTTAATGGTGGTACCCCCAAAAAAACCAAAATGATCAGTTTTAGTAGGAAAACCCTGGTTGTTGGGTACCACCGTTTTAGGAAACCCCAGTCAAATTGGATCATGAAACCCCAAGGATCGGGGTGAACATAAAAAATCTTTCAATCCACCACCCAGTGAATTAATGCTAATTTTGGAAGGATTCCCTTGTTAAGGGCTTATGAAAACCATTGGTGTCCCTTATGAAAACCCAGGGTTTTTTTGGTCAAAAGCCAAAACGAATCTCCAACTTGTGTGACTATTGTGTGACTTATGTACAATACGCAAGGCATTTGAAGATATTTGAATCTTCACGGGTGGAAATCCCTTCCAGTTATGTGGAAACGTGGATGTCCGTTTGGACGGGTTCGTTAGGATCAAAGGTGATCGGATCAAGTGGGTAAGTCAGTCCCAACAAAAAACCCGTTTTAACGTAGGTGAAAACACCCAGGATGATCCTAACTTCCAACACGACATCCCAAGTAGTGTAATGCTTGGGATACCATCCCCACGTATTAAAACGATGAAGGTGGCCCACCCATGGTAGCAAGAGTTCACTTTCCATCATGATGTGACAGGGGGAAACCCATACTGTTGATGGCTGAAATCCGGCGAGCACCAGTTGAGGTTGGAAGTTTATCCCATTATTTACAAGGTTTTATACATCCCAGGTGGTTGTTTGGGATTTCTTCCATCAACAGTATGAATCCCCTACATACTCCTTTTCCTATAAATCACGGAAAGGTTAAAAGAAGGTCCTCAAACATGATATCTTTATCCACTTTCATGATTCTTGGAGAAAGAATATTCATGACCCAAAAATGGTTGAAACCAACCATCATTTCAATCCCCTTAAACATGCTGATGGAAGAAATCCTGCACCACCTGGGATGTAGAAAGCCCTGAAAAAAATATTTCAATAATTAAACTACTTATCAACTGGTGCAGGATTTCTTCCATCAACAGTCTTAACCAACTCACACCCCGGACATGAACATCACAAAGCCTGACACTTGATGCCCAAGTCGCCCATCCATGAACAGCCATGAAGAGATGCCAAAAAGTCCTTAGAGATTTCCGGTTTTGAGTCCCACATCTTGATCCATTTAGACATCAAACATTGAACTCTTCAAAGAAAACTGCAACAAAAAAAACATGATCTATAGCTGGTTGGTGGTTTCAACCCACTTGAAACATATTAGTCAAAATGGGTTCATCTTCCCCAGGTAAGGGATGAAAATAAAAGATATTTGAAACCACCAACCAGATACTCGTTTGATAGGGATCCTTATCATGGTTTATGAAATAATCCCCACATAAGTGAGTATAGTAAAACCACCACCTAGTATAGGTACTAGGTACTATACTACGTTACTATGTCCTGAAATGATCAGCATACCTTCTTTTTTTGCTTTAAGATCTACTGTAGTTTTGGGTGGCCGTTTCTTTTTTTTGGGAAGAGGCCGCGAGGCCTACAAAGTGGTCTCCTACTAGTTATACATGGAATGATGATAGCCCTTATAAATGGCCTTCATCCATAAATAGGTAGCCCACTGCAACTCATAGGGGTCCCGTTCCCCATAACTCCATAGGTAGCTATACCACCCCCAGCTGTCGGCTACCAAGGGAAAGCAACCTCTCAAGAGGAGGAGTTCGGCAAACTCTGAGCCGAGGAGGTCTCATACAGCCACCCCAAAAATGGGGATACCATCTGGTAAACTAACATAGCTGGCTGGAATATCCCCATTTCTCAATAGGAAGTACATCTTCATTCCGGGTCCAATTTCCATTGCTATGTCAGTTTACCAGAGTGTAGTTTTTGGCAAAGGTTGAATTTCAGTTGTGTTTTTTTTGCCATACTAGGTTGTGAGTCAATGATTTTCCCTCTTTCTTTAAAGGTGAGATTTAGTAGTTGGTGGGTTTCGTTGAATCACCCATTTCAGAGAAGATGCACATGTCAAATATGTCAGGCGACCCTTTTCAAGGGACCTTTTTTAAAAGGAAATGAATCATCTTCCAACCAAGCATCATTTCAGCAAATAAGTTAGTCTTCAGTGGAGTACCGTATTTCTTCCCAAAAAGTGATTCAAAACGGTGATGAAGAGCCCCTCTTCAAGGTAGGAAAGTCAACTCTACCCTCAGGGAACTTTCCAACCATCCCCATGGCCCATGGGAGTTAAAAACCACTGAACCGTGGACCCGTCCTGGGATGACTTTACCCATTCTCTCTGACACCCAGCATCCAAATAGGCATGATCCAACACCAAAGCAGAAGCATCAAGACATGAGCATCCTGAGTTGTTTATGACCCCATTGGACCCGCACCCGGGGATGTCAATGAAACTTCAATCACTTTTGGAACAAGTAATGACACTCCTCCATGAATAGATGCCATAACCCTCAAACTCTCTAGGCATCTATTTAACACATAAAAAAACATCATCTCTTCTTGCATTATCAACTGTTATGGGTGGTGTATCCAAATCTCGTCCTGGTGCTACTGTAGTTGATTCTCACAGGCTTTGCCGTTATGTTTATGTCCCCCATGGCTATTGAGCCACGGAAAATAAACCTCTTACATCTCTTACTTTCCATTGTACTAAATGGTTTATCACAATCCCCACATAACTGGGTAGTATTTCATCCCCTATATACCCTAAACAACAAGGCCCTTTCTTCATTGCTCAACTAGCTAGGATGCGACACACATCAGTCCAAACGGACATAGTGACACACATCTTCACTCATCCGGATAATTCACAACTTAAGTTGGCCCGAAGAATCTGTTTGTATGTCCTAAGGAAGGGATATTTCACCAACCTAGGTTTCCCTGAAATAGCCGGGGTTCCATTTCCCTTACTAAAAAAACATTTGGGGGTTTTACGTCGTGTTTTTGGTCGCGATTTGATTTGACCAGATCAATATCGTCAATTGAAATCAATCATCTGGGCAATGATAAATCCTTAACCTGAATTAATGCGACCACTTGGGTAGGATTCCCGGATCCTAAACTACCTTTTGGGGTTTTCCCAACCTAAAATCTTGCTCTGAGAATAGGACTGGAACCCGAACCCTCAATCCCAGATTTCTTTGCCATGTTTTGGGTACGGAGAATTCCCTCCTACTTGGATGTCCGAGGGGATGGGTTTGTTAGGATCAATGGATAGTTTCTTTAAATAGGTTATAACTAACCCACTTATACCTGGGATATATTGGAGTTATATTCCTTTACTAACCATTGATCCTAGCTTCCTGGGACATCCACGTACCCAAAAAATCGACCTGACATTTGCGAGAGGATTGGCCAACCGGGCCATTAAAGGAAATCCATAATTTTGGAGGTTTTTTTTCCGCATTGTAAAGCCGGGTTCTTGTTCGATTCTGTTTTCAGGATCCTTATTTCATGACTTGTCAATTAAGCCCCCTAATATAACTGAGTTTTTTTCGGACTTTCGGACTTAGTGCCTCTTCGATTGAAACGAAACAGAGGCGATATTGTGGACCAGCATTCGCATGACCACAACACCATAACGCACTATTTTGCGTTGGCCTCAAATGACAAAATGGAAATACAACTACAGACGTGAGCTCCAGAGACCAACAAAACTCAGCATCAATCGTACCACCACAAATAATGTACCAGCAATCGACCAGCAAGGAACAATGTCGTATGACCCTCCGGAGAAAATCAAATCGTTCAACCGTCGCCAGGTAAATAAAAATGCAAGAGAAAGCCGGTCCAACCAACCGACCCAAAAGCTCTCATGTATGATAATGAAAATCAAATCACCAGCAAAAAATCCCCACTCCGTCAGTGTCTTGAAAAGCCACAAACGACGTGAAAGAAAAAACAATGTCCATGCACCTGTACGCCATGCCTGTACTTCCAGCAACGACAAACCTCAACACATATATATGGTTTTGCTATCCGTTACGGCCTGGCATAGGCCGAAAGGGGTATCCTAAATTTCTTCGTCGCCCCCCTGGTTGATGAAAATATCGCCCCCCTAATATAACTGGGTAGTATTTCACCACCATCAGCAAATCAGGATAATAAGCATATTCTTGTGCAGTATTTGCTATATATCATGGTTTCAAGAATCCCCTACAAAAAACAGCAAACACCATATAAATAACCACCTTCAAGTACCGGCTTCTGCGACATAACCTTTTCCAAGTCTCCGCATATCAACGTCAACAAGGCCATCTGTGAAAGACTCTTCGAAGATGAGGAAAGGTCGAAAGTTACAACGTCAGAAGCCAACAATGAGAAGTTCAAATGCATAGAGCTATGGATGGATATCCTGGAGGAAAGTCGTGGAGTTCACATCCTTCTGATTGGGACTTATTTACCCTCCAGGAAATTCACATATCCCACCTTGGGAAAAGGAAAATCATCGACTCAAAATGCCATTTTTGGGGGATATGTTAGTTCCCTGGAGGGTAACTTAAAAAAACCACGTTCGAGTCGTCCGGATCGGATGATCCTCCAAGGCGGGTGATGTTTTTGGTTATAAAAAGTGCTACGTATTTTTTTTGGTGAGTTTACCAGCAGAGATGTCAGAGTCAATCCTGTAAAGAACCATCTTTGAATAGGATATACATCTTCAAGCGCTGGTTTTTCCAGCCAAGTCATATTAGTGTTTGGCAGTGCGCAACTTTGGTGCGAAAGGTGACAATGCATGTTGACGAAACGTTGGTGGATAGGAGAGTGGAAAGAAAGAGCAAAGAACATGTCACACCATTTTTTTGGTGACATGTCAACATTTCACTTTATAAGCGGTAGTTCACTCCATTTAGAACCCAAGTAGGAATCATATTAATTCCTGAAATAGAACAAGACCCATAGTATACTTGGGTAGGATTTTATCCCCAGCAAAGGCAAATAAGGATAATAAGTTATAAATAACCATACTAGTTGGTGGTTTCAACCCATTTGAAAAATGTTGGTCAAAATGGGAATCTTCTCCAAATGGATGTGAATATTCCAAAAATATTTGAAACCACCAACTAGACAATGACAAAACATGTTTGCAAGCACCTTAGTGATACTTTTGTTCTACCTCCTACCAGGATGCGAGTGGCAAATGAAGGTTTAGGTTGGGATAAAAAAAGGAATGAATCTGGTGGTGACTGTTACTCTCCCGAAGTTTCACAGTTCGCCACTGCAAAAAGATCATTGGAAGACGAACCTTTCCTCTTCGGGCCCGGAAAATGCTCAGGGCCGAACCGTTAAACTTCAGGGGTGTACACAATTGGCAAAAACTGTTTGCAAACCACCTTACTCTGTTAATTTTTTTCGCCCAAAACATATTCGTCAAATTGGATCATTTCCTTAAGTAACTGGCAAAACAAGGTTTTTAAAAAACCTAGTAATTTACAGTAATTGAAAAGTAGATCGCACAGTCTCTACATTTTGGTTTATAAGGACCCTTGACTAAGCTACCTTCTGGTATCTGTGCCATCTATTTTGACCTCAAGGTAATTTAATGACCACTGCTAAACATTCCCAGACTCTTAGTTCTCAATCACTGGCTGAGAAGTGTTTCTGGGAGGATTCTTTTTGTTTCAGCCAAACACGTCTACCCGGCTTTACCTTGCGAAACAGGACTGTCGGCTGTTTTGACGACTTGATCCTTTTAATGACGAACGTTGATCCTTACAAAAGTGAGGATCGTATACATCTAATCCCGTTTTTGTGCCAGAAAAACAAATATTTTAAGGATACATGATAGATTATACAACATATATTTTCTATACATATTGAACATATCGTATATTCACAATTCAAATACCTGATTTTTTCAGCTTCTTCTTTGTTCGTTTATTTTTTTATTGGCCCGAGTCACAGGAAGTCAAGGTTGATACCATCCAAGGTCGAAAGTAAAAGACCAAGGCCTTTTCTCATGGGAAATCCAAGGAGTCCAAATTCCCCCCAACCTGGGGGCTGTCTCTTGACAAATTTTGGTCATGGCTTACTGACCATGGGTCTTTTGACAGTAACTGCCAACACCCCACCCAAATACATAAGGCATGAACAAAAAAGGCCTTAATCAGGGATTATGGTGGTTAGTAGCCACTCCTAACTACCCCCACCAGAAATGAGGGCCATTCATGTATATACAAAAACCACCGAAAGACCAAGCAGAAGTCACAAACGGCTCCAAAAATACCATCGCAATTTCTCGCCTGAAATTCGCCCTTCGAATCTACAAGGATTCATTTCTTGAACTTTTTTCGTCGAGCTGTTGCTTTTGTTGGATGTTTTTTCAAGAGGTTGTTTTTCTTTCCACATCTTCCCAAAAAAGACAACAAAAGTCCAAATTGGTTTTTGTAGACGGTATTATCAACTTTTCCGAATTGAAACAAGAAAGAGATAAAATAATTTCCTCCATCATTTACTTCGTGGGTGGTTTCAACCCATTTGAAAAATATTCGTCAAAACGGATCATCTGACTGGTGGAGATAAAAATCAAAATAAAAACCTTCGCAATCATGTCTCCCTTTTTGAGAAACAATAGATTACACATAAACATAGATGAACAATTTCCTCATCAACCCCACCATCAACATCATCAACCATCATCAACCCCCGATCAATTTCCCGTATTATTTACTTTTCTCACCCCCCCCCCCCCCCACCATTGGTTGCCCAAGCAACATAGAGCTCCCAATACGCTCATCATCACTCCCAGCTGTGCCGTATGCCGCAAGGACGTAGAAGCGCCCGAGTTGGTGAAGTCCAAGGCGAGCGCAAAAAGGTCGAAACGTGCGAAGCTGCGTAAAGGCATCGAGAACTCTGAGGTTGCATAGTCCTCCCGATTTGCCAAGATTCGAGAGTTGGTGGGGTTGGGTGTTAGGTGGCCGAAAGTGATGTGAAAAATGCCCAGGCAGATTTCGTTGGGGATTTTTTTCGTCATAGGGGATGAAAGATTCGGGTCATGTTTTTTTATCAAAAAATTCAAGGTACCTTCTTAATGGAGGAATCCTCACCAATTTAAGACGTATGGATACGGCGTATGTAAGGGAAACCCACCCCCAAAATAGCGGAAAATAACGTTCAATACCTCCATGTACCTAAAATTCTTGGTGATTGTTGGTGGAGTTTACTTGGTGGCTATCATGGTAGTTAGTGACCATGCAGTTAGTTGAGATACTTCACCATATTTAAGGGATTTAAAAGGACCAACTTACAGGGATTCGGGATTCATACTAGTTACTTGCTACCATGCGTCACCAAGTAAGCACCCTCAAAAACATGGGGGTGATGTTTCAAACAGCTCCGCAAAGAAGGGGATAATCTTTGGCAAAGTTTGAATCATACACTCCATGAAGCTAACATTTCGCACTTGAAAATCAATCTAGTTGGTTTCAACCCATTTGAAAAATATGAGTCAAACTGGGAATCTTCCCCAAATGGATGTGAAAATAAAGAAAAATTGAAACCACCACCTAGCAATGGTTGGATGATGAAATTTTCTTTTGGGATCCAGCCTGTTCTTCAGGGGCTCTTGCTGTTACTTAGTTCCAGGGAGGCTACTTGGAAGATCATCCCAGGACTTGTGTCACAAGTCCTGGGATGATCCTCCAAGTACCCCAAAACCATGAAAAATTAAGTAGCCCTAAAAATCAAGGAAATGTGGGCTCCCATGGAGAAACTTTACCTTTGTCATTGGCATTCTTTTTGGGGGGAACCGTTCAACTTCCATCTCCGCAGACTTTGATCTCAATGGCCCGCGGCTCCAGTTCCGCGCTCCGGAGCCGAAAAACCACTGGGCGTCCCCAACAGCAACGGACAAAGAGAAGAGGAACTCGACACGTAACCTGAAATTTTTCAACCCTTATATGGGTGTTTCCAAAAATAGGGGTATCCCAAAATGGATGGTTTATAATGGAAAACCCCATTAGAATGGATGATTTGGGGGTACCACTATTTTCGGAAGCACCCATATAGGGGGTCCAATCATAGGATGGTCTGCATGGTATCTTTACCCATAAACATTGCGCTGAGGAGTAAGTAAATGATCATTTTGGAGGACGAATACCCAACCCTCCTTCTGAAAATGGCAATGGAACCTAACTATACCTTGCTGAGGAGGTGATTGTACACTGCAATCATTCTCTGACAAGGTGATTGGATCCCTAGGGAACGCAAGGGCAGATAAACACGTGCGCTTGGCAAACCATCCTATCGCAATGTCAGGACATATAGGCCCAGTTTACCATAGACGTTGGCCATATGCGCCACATGGGACTGGAAATGCTTACCCTGCCCTTTTATGATAAATTCATGGGTTATGCCACTTGCCGATCCAAAATGCTCCATTCATCTAAAGATTCCAGTGCATTTATACATCGCTTGCATCACCATCTGAGATTTCTTGATAGGATCCTGGCTGATTACTAAGTGGCAAAAATCCCCACGGAAGTCAAGAAATTGGTGTACTAGGATGTCCCGTTGGAAGATAGGATCAAAGGTTAGTAAATGGGTTATTTCACCTACTTATCAAAGGCATATACTAGGGTTATAACCCACCACTGATCCTAACCTTTGAATCCAACCTCCAACGGGACATCCAAGTACATTAGGATTTTTTTGTTTGCAAAGGAGCCATCTAGCTACGGTTAGAAAACCCCAAAATCATCCAAAGTATCCCAAGCGCTTCCAAGGACCTTTTTTCTATCAAACATTTGAATCCAAGGAAGTTACAACACACCCCCAATATCGCACACCCCAGGCCATCAAGCTAGCCAACGACATGAAAGGATTCCCGGCTTATAGCCTGTTGGGACAGGTTTTTTGGGGTGTGTTCCAGTTCGGTGTGTTGAAACAACCTTAGATTGAAGGAAGAAACTCCACAAACACTTAGGAACTGAATCTACTCTTGACTGAGTCTTGGAAAATGGAAACAACATACTTTGAAGATGTAAACCTCCTCGGTTAAACACATCTTGTTTTTTCTCCAATGTAGTCTACCAGGAGTGTGATGTTTATATATATATATAGATATAAATACTTATATAGATATATACATATATCTGGTTAAATTATAATCTTTCACCAACCTATATTTCCCTGAAAAAGGGATTTCCCTTCCTCAGCTACCTTTTGGGGTGAGGTCGTGTGAGGTTGTTATAACTTGCTGAGATATATAATCCCTTATAACGGGGCCCTTTTTTCATTGCTCATTTGGCAAACCCATTACCCCTTGGAGTTTTTGCGATTTTACCGTGAAAATACTGCCGAAATCACTACGGACCGAACACACCCTGGAAATTTGGAGGAATTAATGGTTCCTCCCAAAAAACAACAGCGGATGGACTTTTTTTGGGGATAAAACGACGGAAACCAAGGGAAACCTAGGTAACTTGACTTCCAACAACAAAAATCAGGTGTCACTTCTGCTTGTTGTGTCAAATTTTAGGGCTGTATCTGTAACCCATAGGATCCATGTATGTTTTTTTTCCCTCATTTGGCTAAAATCCATGGTAAATGTAGGTACAGCATGGTACAGCTATAAATATACCAGTCGCATGGATCCTATGGGTAATACAAATCTTGAAACAACGACAACGAAACGAAACGGCAAATCACACTTCGGCCCACCACCAACTTCCCACGACCGGATGAAACTTCACCCCGGAGGAAGAGTCCAAGTGACATACCACAAAGGAGCACTGAGAATTCCGGTTGCATAGAACTGTGTGATGAAGTCCTGTAAGCATGGCTAGTCAACCTACCCCATCCCTAACCGACTCCTCCCAGAAATAACGGCTTAACAAGGCCTTATCTTATTAAGGGAAACTTAGGGTTAATAAGCCCTGAATTTGGCAAACTTTCTGGGGGGTGGGTACTTAGGTTGACCAGCCATAATGTACACCCCAAACAATAAACGGTTGGAACCTGGAATCTAGGGAAAAATATGTCTGAAGCAAACCGCCAATTTTGGGGGGGTCTCAGCTGTTAGTTTTTCGGGGGGTGTAGTTGTTGAGGAGTGGCGGTTGTTGTGGGGCGCTTTTTCAATGATCTGATCAATGGATCGACATTTGAAAAGCATCTATATCATCTATTTTTCCTTCTTCCTTCCAATGAGCCACGAAAAAACCCCTTGTTACTTCCCATGAAATCCTGGCTTTTTAATAGGGATCGGGATAGGTTACAATGGCTTATTATAATCCCCATATAACTGGGTAGTGTAATCCCCTACACAACCTAAACAACAAGGATTTGTTCATTGCTCAAATGGTTGTTTTTGTTTGAGACAGCAGCCAACAAACCCAACATAGACATGCGTAAAACTATAAATGCACTCCCCCCCAAACTTTATTTTTCCTACTAAATTCGTCATTCCCCAAATTTTTTTGAAGTTGGATATCGGCTAGGAAAAACATCTTACCTCGTGGTGGTCTTTGAGTGTTTCGCCCGTCTAGTTGTCTTCAGCATCAACAAGTTTCTCCAACTGATCAAAGAGCTCTGGCGAACAAAAAATATTGCAAAAAAACTGTTCCTGCCATATCAACATCATCTACAAATCTTTTGATTGCACTCCGGCACATTGACTGAGCAACGGAAAATCCGCCATTTTGATGGTATTTACCACGAAAGGAGACTGATTTCCCATTGCTTTGTTAGCTTACTGTAAAAGAGTGTAGCCTTGATTTTTTGCATGCAATTTCAAGGCCATCCCCCCCAAAAAGCGCCTCACTAAAACCCAACACCTGTTGGTCAATCAACCCCACCATTGAAGTCAATTTGTTTGCGGACGCAGACAGCTGTACCACTTGAATGGCAATTCCGATAAGTTTAAGGTCCACCACCTTAGAGGTGATTCAACGTGACCTTATGATTCCTTCATTGGAGGTCACGATTCGCCTTTTAAAAAGTCACAAAAAACCATCCCTTTTAAGGGTCAGACGTAGCCAGTCTTTTTCCAACTAACCTTAGGAAAACATAAAAATCCATATAAGGAAAGAGATTAAGCACACTCCCATCCCCTTAAAATTCCCAAAATTTCAAGCACAACACCTCCATTTCAGGCGTTTTTTTGAACAAACCAAGCAACGAAAAGTCCGACGTGACGAGATCAAAGACCAACCTGAGGATTTTCAGGACATCTATAGGTGAAAAATTAATCAAAACAACTGTGACATTCCATTATATGGGTGTTTCTGAAAATAGTGGTACCCCCAAATCATCCATTTTAATAGGGTTTTCCATTATAAACCATCCATTTTGGGGTATCCCTATTTTCGGAAACACTCATATACTGATAGGGTAATAGGAATTCTTTACAATGGCAGATTTTCATCCCTAGGAAAAATGAGTAGCAAAAACCCTCAGTTTAACTCAACCAACGGGGTTTTGATCATTGTGGGGTTTTCCAGCAATGGCCCAAAAGTTCAAACCTTCAGATTGGATCACTCTTGTCCGCCAGACTCGGCCTTTAACCAACATTTACCATAAATTTCAGCCAAATGTAGGTAAATATGCCAGTCCCATGGATCCTATGTGTGATTTTGAAAAACTGGGGGGGCTCCATTCAGAATGGTCATTTTTTGGGTATCCAGCCGTTAAAAAAAAACTAGGGATGTATTAGAAAGTTTTTTTTTTGGAAGTCCACACGGGCCCAGACACACTGTTTAGCCCGATTTTTTGTTGTTGGATGCGCTGTGTTTAACGCTCAGAGATCTCTTTTCGATAACACCTCGTCGATAAACTAGTACCAGTAGTGGAACTTATGAAGTCTCAAAACGAACATTTTTTTTGAAGAGGAGGTTCATTTGTAGAATCTTTCACACATCATCATTTTCCATCTTCGAAAATGTCAATTTTTTAGAGGGATTTTCATCTGCGCTTTCCACAATTTGCAAACGCATCCCACTCCCGACTTCCTACCCAGTTTTGTTTGCTGTAAGGAGCAATAGGAGATCTGAATATGCAAAGCCTTGCAAGAACAAGGAGAAATCCAAGTGAGCATATGATAAGGCCGATGAGAAGAAATCCAGATTCAGCCTGTGCGAAGGTTGAGAGGGTTGACTGATTGCTTGGATGTCCCAGGAAGTTAGGATCAAAGGTTAGGATCAGTGGGTTAGAACTTATAACCCCAATATACCCCATTATCAGTAGGTTATACCGTTATACCTTTTATAACCCATGTACTTACTAACCATTGATCCTAACTTCCAACGACGGGACATCCAAGTGGGACATCCGTTGTTTTTTTTGGGGAGAGGGAAGGTTTTGGGGCCTGGTGAAACTGTCAAAGGGGAAGGATTCTTACCAAGGCAATGAAGCGGCTCAGGTATCTCTTAGGGCCAGTTCAGGTTGGTAGTTTATCTCATGATCTACAAGGTTTTATACATCCCAGGTGGTGCAGGATTTCTTCCATCAACAATATCTCAAGCAAACGTAGACCCTCGTGGAATAGATCAAAAAAACATGTCTGGGTAAACTCTATAATGATACATTCACCATAACCGAAAAGCATTTCAATCTGAGGATTTCCTTAGGGGATACCTTTTACTTGACTCAACTACTACCACTGGGAGGGGAAGCAACGCAAGTCCAAGAAAGTTACAACACACCCCGATTTCGCACACCCCAGGCAATCCCCTTAGCCAACGATATGAAAGGAATCCCGGCTTATAGCCTGTTGGTACTGTTGCTAAAGCTAGCTTGGGGTGTGTTCCAGTTCGGTGTGTTGAAACAACCTTAGAGCAAGGTCTGTCTCGAAACGCAACGAAAAAAAATCCCAGGTGATTCAAACATACGCTATTAAAAGGAAATCCCTCCAAAATTGGGTCCCATTTCATGATCCCTGCCAGGTGATGACCCAGCCGTGACCGGAAGGGAGATTCCCTTAGTTGGAAACAACACGATTCGCCTTTCATTTCGGGTCACGTGAACTCACCATCCCAAAAGGGTCATAATGAATTGCCAGGGTTGTGTTTTTGTGGGGAATGACTCTACCACTTAGGTAATCATCATCTGCAACCAGCTCTCCCTACACTATGCCCTAGAAATTTAACATGGAACGAATAAGAATGGATGAAATTGGACCCTTCCACTGAAAATTTTGCAAAATGATTTTCCCAGTTTCGTTTTTTTTTTTGGCGCGGGGCCACCATTCTACCATTCTCAACGTTCTCCTGGCGGTTTGCATTTTGGGTTTTATTCTTCGGACTTTAAGTGTAGGAGTTCGACCCAAAAGGAAAGTCATAAAGGAGTGCGTCTTCCCATCATTATTTTTTCTGGTGCGAACTATTTGTTTGGGGAGCCCAATAGGCCGAATATTCCCCCCAAAAATTTTCCCTAAAATCAATCTCTTTGGGTACTGTAACTGGGCGATTTCGGAGGTCAGAGTTCCCATTTTCGGGATTTTCGGTTTCTTCGCTCTTTTCTTTGCCCCACGAGTTCGACATGGTAGAAAATTTGTCTCTGAGGCCGCACTGGCCCATGGAGGCCTAATCAAACCTAAAAAGCTACTGTATGTTCCAACAGTTGCAAGAAACACTCAGAGTCAGACTGTTGCGTTTGCTTACTTGCAACTTACTTGTATCATCAAAAGCAAAGGCAAGTTGGCCATTGTCCCTCAAAGACTCAGGGATTGTGACGCTTGCCAAAGACTTGCAATCTCCAAAGGCAAACTCTCCAATGGCCGTCACTGACTCGGGGATTGTGATGCCAGCCAAACGCTCGCAACCATAGAAGGCAGAGTCCCCAATGGACGTCACAGACTCAGGAATAGTGATGCTTGCCAAAGAAATGCAGTTTAGAAAGGCAGAGTTCCCAATGGACGTCACAGACTCAGGAATAGGGATGCTTGCCAAAGAAATGCAGTCTTGAAAGGCACTGTCCCCAATCGATGTCACAGACTCGGCGATTGTGATACTGGTCAAAGAGCTGCAATCTGCAAAGGCACCTCTCCCAATGTCCGTCACTGACTGAGGGATAGTGATGCTTGGCAAAGACTTGCAATCTGCAAAGGCAAACTCTCTGATAGCCGTCACTGACTGAGGGATTGTGATGCTTGCCAAAGACTCGCAACCATAGAAGGCAGAGTCCCCAATGGACGTCACAGACTCAGGGATAGTGATGCTCGCCAAAGAACTGCAACCTTGAAAGGCACTTTCCCCAATGGCCGTCACTGATGCAGGGATACCGATGCTTGCCAAAGAACTGCAACCACGAAAGGCATCGCTTTCAATGGCTGTCACCGACTCAGGGATAGTCATGCTTGTCAAAGAACTGCACCTTAGAAAGGCACCTCTCCCAATGGTCGTCACTGACTGAGGGATAGTGACGCTTGCCAAAGACGTGCAATATGCAAAGGCATTCTCCCCAATAACGGTCACAGACTCGGGGATTGTGATGCTAGCCAAACACTCGCAACCATAGAAGGCATAGTCCCCAATCTCTGTCACAGACTCGGGGATTGCCACCGAGACCACCTGATGATATTTTTCGAAGGCTCTAGCAGAAATTTCTGTGAGAGAGGACGGGATGTTAACTTGAAGGAAGCCCTGTGCATGGATTGCCTCTTTTGCTGCGGCTTCAACTTCGTTTCGCGAATAAATGACAGTCACTTCAGATTCGGTATGCAACAGCCCCGCAGACTCCAGTGTTTGATCATCATCTACTAGCAATCCATCGGCCAGGACCTTTACATTGAGGATTTGATGCTCAATCGGGTCTTCACAATGTTTCTTTTCGTGAAGCATTACCTTCAATTTTTCAATCGTGGTGGTCGGCATGACTTCAACGGTGAGGACACCACCTTCTAAGGTCGTCACTTTCAGTTCGTGGGGCATGGCGGCGATTTCTGGCCAAACAATCTTCAACACGAAATCGTGGAAGGTTGAGGTGCGTCTACAAAATGCGAGGTGCTTTCAGGTCCGTTGCTTACCGGTTTCCCTACTAGATCCACGATTTTTTCCAACAAATTTGGAGGTTCCTCCCTATAAAGCATTGAAACACAACGCCGTTTGGGATACGGAAGTTTGGCAAGATTCCTTCATACTACAAGATTCATCCTTCAAAAAACTGCTCCCAAACCTGAAAGAAAAAGAGCTTTTTGAGGGAAACCATTTCCACTTTTACTTCAACCTACTAAAACGTTGGGTTTTTTTCTCAACATTGGCGGGTTTGGTTGCCATGGACGTGCGTGTTTTTAGGCCATCTATAGGATCTCAAGAGCTGAAAAAAGTAGCGACCACAATACATCAAAGGTAGCATGCCCCCCAGTTGATTCTACCCACCCTTTGGGAAAAATTGGGTTGATCAACTTGTTGGCGGGCAAGGCCATCTATGACATTCCGTGATGATTTTTATATTGGCCGAAAAAAGGGCCGAACATGTCAAAGCTACTGGGTTTTGATTTGATGCCTCACTTAGCGGCTCAAGTTGTAAGATATGGCAAAATCCTCCCTTCAGAGAGATTTTTGTGGGATAACCACCAATGTACCAGCAAGTCACTGAATTCGAGAGAACATGGGCCGCGGCCATTTCCCCAAATCAATTTCTTTGGGTAGCTGGGTGGCTTCCGGGAGGGGGTTCGGAGTTTCCCAATTCCGGATGCCTTCGGTTTCTTCGCTTTTTTTTCCGGATACCCCGAATAGAAAAATTGATGGTTTTGGAAGTCCGGTAAGTCCTCCAAAAATATATCCCATAGGATCCATGGGACTGGTATATTTAACTACATTTGCCATAAAAATGAACCAAATGTAGATACATATACCATGCGTGGATCCTATGGGTATGGCAATTCTTGTTAAATTTCAGAAGTGGAGAATTTATTTTTAGGGGTGGAACCAAAAAAAAACACAGCCCACATTTGTAGCATCACCACTGAGTATACCCGTATTTTTCCTATGGTTTTTCTTCCAAAAAAATCAGGATCCCCTCCAAATCCAAATGACTTCACCATGTAGAAACAAAGCATTTAATGTTGACCCCGGATTAATAAACCCCATGGTTGTTTAATTGGGGGGGTCCCATTTTACAGGGGATAAAAATCACTTTTGGGGGTACCCCCCTTAATAATCTTTATAGGGGTTTATTAATCCGGGGTTGACATTACTTGCAAGGAATTTCCAGATTCACAACAACCTCTGGTCCTTTGATTTTGATGGTAAATGCTACAGGAAAAACCCATGACGGATTTCCATGGAAAATGGTATATTTACCTACATTTGTTGGTTCATTTTTATGGCAAATGTAGCTGAATATACAATCGTCCCATGGATCCATAAAGGGTAAATATACAAGCGTCCCATGGATCTTTAATAAAGGGTTTAGCTGATTCGATCCTGTTGGACCGATTCTTTGGATAGGCTTGGAGGATCATCCGAATTAGAAGGTAGTTATATAGTAACCCCCATTTTTATAGGCCATTTACGCCCTTCGGAAAGGGTAACAACCCTACTTAGGGGACTTACAAATCATGTTTATCAACCACTTACTATATAACTGGGATAATCCTCCCAAGAAACCAATTTTGGGTTTCATGATTGCTTCCATTTCCTGGCAGCAGTTTGCACACTACCTGCCCCTTCATATGGATGTTTCCGAAAATAGTGGTACCCCCAAATTATCAATTTTAATAGGGTTTTCCATTATAAACCATCCATTTTGGGGTACCCGGGTATCACTATTTTCGGAAACATCCATATCCAAAAACCAACGACCAACACAACGAGTCGTCATTTTTTTGGTGCCTCCCCAGTACCAACGATGCCGAGTTCACTTGTGCCATCTGCTGTAGTGATGCTAAGAATTCCAACAAACCAACATCGGACACGGACGACACAAGATCCAAATGAAGGGAGCTATGAACCTCAGCCACCACACCCCAGGGAACGACGACCCAAAAAAAAAGTCCGAAAAAAGACCTGGTCTTTTGAAAGACCTGTTCCAGGGGTTAATTCGTGCAAATATATGGAATTCATAATTATATATATATATAAAGTATTCAGTTGACGGTAAAAGGATATTTTCTATACATATTGTCAAATTTTGCTTTAAAACTTTAAACTACTTCTAATCATGTTCAAACATTCAAACATTTTTTGAAACCTGACTCCCACGCGAAAGTGACTCTCAAATTGTCGGATGCTTGTTCATCATCATTATTCATCATCATTATTCATCATCATTAATCATCACCATCATCATTCATCATCATCATTCATCATCATCATCGTTGTAGTTGTTCTTGTTCTTGTTGCTGCTGCTGTTGTTGTTGGCTATGACAAACATAGAACATGGAGGGACATACGGGGGTGAAACGACCCTCTTTCACTGACATGTATCAAGAATAGAAGTTGGGAAACAAATTGCAGTGAAACGACCCTGTTTTACTAGCATTTCCGAACCAGTGAACACCATTTTAAAAATCTTATGCCAAATGGTAGTCTAGTTGGTGGTTTCAACCCTTTGAAAAATATTAGTCAAAATGGGAATCTTCCCCAAATAGGGGTGAAAATAAAAAATCTTTAAAACCACCACCTAGTAGTGAACTGGTGATTTGCCATGGGATCGAATCCGTAAAAAACACTCACCTTTTTGTCAAATCCAAGTCACTGGTGATGGAGAATCAAGATGACCTACCTCCATCACTGACAATGAGGAGAGAAAGTCAAGACATACCAAACCTGGCGATGAAAAAAGGGCAATCAAGGGAATCTAAGGGGACCCCCCCATTTTCCACGTTTCCACCAAGAAATAGCCGGCCTTATTATGGAACTATTAACCACCATTGTCCCTTAATTAGGCCGGCTTTTTTTCGGGCCGGCTAACTATTTCTTGGGGGAAGAAGTTTCATGTGTCGAAACGCCAGTCATTAGAGGTGGTCAGAACTTGGACAAAAACCAGAATAACTCACAAAATTCCAAAAAATAAAACGTACACCTCCTGAAAACTAATGGCTGGAGGGCCCCAAAAAGATGGGCCTTGGAATATCTATTTCTGTTTAACTATGGCCATTTTTGGTATCGACATGTTAAATTTCTGGGCTTGTCAAATTCCAGCCCCTTGTCTTTCCATTGGGAATGAAAGAGCCACGGAATCTCAGGAAAAACTGGGATAGGTGAGGGCGCTTTGGAAGAAATTTTGATGATAACCTCCATTCATAACCATCCGGTGATATACAGGGTCATTTCATATGACACGAAGCCGAACTTCATGCATTTGTATGAGGGAAGTCCCTCAAAATCTCACCCATGCATTTTAGCATTGTTCAGTTTGATTCCTGCAAAATCGGTCATTCCATGACCCCTGTGCTAAAATACTGTCGAATGGTGGTTGTTTGAATTGAGTTGAAGAATATGCGCAGGGAAAATTAGATAATTTCCCAAAGTAGGGTAGAGAATTCAAAACAAAATGAAACCACTACCAAGTTGTTGATGGTTCATGCTTTCCCTGTACCAGTTGATATGAAAAATATGCTTCGTATTCCCCCCATCCTAATATATAGGTTTTCATCACACACCCCAGGTTTTTGCCAATAGATTTGATGAACTCCTGTCCCTCAACTCCAGAACGATCATTCATGGGAATCTAAGGGGCCCAACCCCGCCCAAAATGCCACGCAAAACCCCAAGAAATAGAAGGCCTTATTAAGGGAATATCATAGGGAGTATTAACCACCATGATCCCTCAAAAACGACCTTGTTAAGGCCTTACTTCTGGGGGTGTGGCATTGGCCCCCTTAGATTCCCATGAATGAAGATGTCAGATGCGGATGCTGCCTGATACCAAAGATGAAAAGTTTAGGTATGCCGATCCCCGCGAGGATATCAGCAAGCCCATGTTGACCAAATCCAATACCGATGAAGCTACCTCCATCCTGCCGTTTAAAAGGGAAGATGCAGCAGCTTGTAGGGATGGATGTCATCTGGGCAGAAACCATAGAGTTTGGGGAAGTTAGGGAACTGAAAAAAAGCCATGGAAACACATCGTGTCTGGGCCAAAAGAACTGACTTAGCAGGGCATATTTCTTGGGGATGACGATCAATGTTGATCTGTTCCCTTGTGGACATGAAAGTGTGGATGGTTGATATCAGTGACTGTGTCGTTTCAAAATTTTGGGGTATTGAAACTATAGTAAATAAGTTGTAGGCATCCTTTTTACCATCCCTATGCTTTTTTTGAGCTGGAATAGAATAGATCCGTGTTTTCAATGTATGTCCTATTGGAAGAATGATGATGATGAGCTGTTTTCTCGTTGCCAGTTTTGCAGTCCGGTCAAGAATCTTGAGCTGTATCCCTGGAGACTGATTGCGACCATAAAAATGACAGGCCCTCTACAAAAAGAGCATTCAAAAAATATCGTCGACTTGGACTTGTCTTTACTCAACCAGTTAAAACATGAAATGCACATACTGTTGATGGTCCAGAAATCCCAAGCAACCACCTGAGGTGTATAAAACCCAGTAAAACATGGGATTTAAACTACCAACCTCAACTGGTGCATCTGCCGGATTTCTGAACCATCAAGAGTATAACCCCCTAAATTCACGGAGATATGAAAACCCTACAACTGTTCTTTTCCCCCTAAAAAAGTTTTCAAAGGTCGACCATTGGCTCAACGAGTTTTTTTGGTTGGAAAACCTTCCGAATCACATCCGGCGATTTACAGGCTTGCTTTTGATTAAGCCTTCATCTTCCAGTTCCCTTTTTGGAACCTGTTGCTGCCAGGCAAACCAATATATTAGGTAACGAACGACCCCTGTATAGGGAACTGAAAAATGAGGGAAGGAGTTCAAAAAGAAACTTTTAGCAAACCTGAATATCATTTTAGAAAACTCAATGAAAGTGTTGAGATACATTTATAGGAATATTTGAAATGATGGAAATAACATGTGTTTACACACCACGCAAGTACTATGTCTGAATAAGTTTCGGAGGAATTGGTCAGTCAATATCACCCTGTTGATCTGGCCTACTGCTCCCTGGGACTGAATCACAAAAAGCATTGGTCAAATGGAATGCTTCCTCGAGGGGTTAAAAATCAACAATGCTTGAAACCACTGCCTAAGCACACATAGTTTTCCGTGTTTTTCTTGGTGGCACAAAAACACCAAGAATTATGCCTAAAACAACAACAGGTCAAGTTTTAAAACAAAAAAAACACTTCCATTCCCCAAAAAATCCTCGAACACACAAAACAAAATGCAAAACAAGCAGAATTGGCCAGATGATTTTGCGAACAACCAAAAAAACACTGAAGATGTAATCCAACCCCACCTGCACCACCAACGAGGTTGATAGAAATTCTCCCATTGATCATTGTTAAAAACAGCCTCCAAACAGGAGAGTGGTATGTCTTGGCCTCAACAACCCCAGGCCAACCACCTCCAACCCAACCAGGTTGGATCTCTCCTTGAAACACCACGTAGAAGCATCGCTACCTCTAAGTTGATGGAGTCCAAGACCAGCAACGAGAGACCTCCGAACCGCGTTGAACGGCGGTGATTGCGGGGTTGTTGCTGCCGTTGTTGGTTGCATTCGGGGGTTGGGGGAGTATGTAGTCTCCAAAAAGAGGTGAGACCTCAATTATGTTGGGGGGAGATATGTTGATTTCCCTGTATTTTTGCTGGGGGGAGTCAGAGTCTTTGAGGGGAGAAAGGGTGGGGTGTTAAGGTGTCTGAAAACGGTGGGTGGAAAACCTTTCAACTCATTTTGGAGCATATGCGCAGCGGCCTAATTGGGAGTTCTTTTTTTTTCCGCTTGGAAACCACCATCTAAATTTGAATGAAATTTTGACATGGATGTTCTAAAAATGATGGACGAAACGATCAACATGATCGTTGAATGGTTCGCTTGAAAGGCTGTGTGGTACCCTTGCCACGCAAAAAAAAGCCGTTGCAGGGGTTGGATACTGTGGATTCGCCTGTGTCGTCGATGCTTTGTAAAAGGTATCTCCTTTCAAAGCCGTCAACCCCAAGCCGTCAACCCGGGTGTTGGGAGGACTTCTTACAAGCATCAACTGCATGGGATTCCCATGGGATGAGTTCTGGTATATTTACCGATCCATGGCATGGTTGAGTTTTATGGTTTTCATGTAGGTACCCTCCGGTAAAACTAACATAGCAATGGAAAATCCCCATGTTCAATTAGGAATACATCTTCAAAGGGTCCATTTCCTATATATTTTCTATTGCCATGTTAGTTTACCAGAGTGTAAATATATCATACATATATTACATATCCATACACGGATCTTACAGGAACCAGTACGGACCTTTTGCAACAAAACCGGAGAAATGCACCTGTGAACTCTTCGCAGTTCCCGTGTAATTAAGGGATTTGACGGTTAAACACCGCCTCTCAAAAAGTCCCATGAGTTTTTGTTGGTGGTTGAAGCAAGTAACCTCTGCAAAATATCTGGCCAAATGGAATAATATTTCACCAACCTAGGTTTCCCTGAAATTTTCGGGGATTTCCGTTACTAAACCCACCATTTGGGGGCCCAGGTCGTTTGAGGTCGTTATAATTTGACCAGAAAATATGGGTTAAATTGGGTAACAATATAAAACAAAACATTTGAAAAAACCACCACCGAACTCGTCTTTACGCCTGATCTCACTTTACCAAGGAGAAATGTGGAAGATGCAAATCAGGCAGAACCTCAGCTCCAAGTCTCAGCAGACTGACAAGGCTCCGGAACTTGGATATACCATACAAATGTATATCCTATGGGGGAAATATTTTGGGAGGATTTCCCTTTTCCAAAACCATCAAATTTTCCAATGTTGGGGTATTTCATGTTAAATTTCTAGGGCATATACACTAGATGGTATCCAAGTTGGGGTCAAATTCTCCCCATTTGGTTACCTACTGTTAGGGGATCAACCCATTCAACCGGATAAGGTTCATATAACCATTCCAAGCACTCCGCGTTCAGGGTGTGATGACCATACCCAATGTGTAAGAAATTTGGATCCTGGCACATCTACTTCAATCCCTAAGCTTTACTTCCCACTGGCATGGGGTTGCCGGAGTTTTCACATCCCCCAAAAGCTAAACACAATGATGTTCGACTTGAACATTACACCCCGGAAGATTAACATAGAACCTGAAAATGATGGTTTGGAAGATGATCTTCCTTTTCCAGGGGTGTATTCTCAGGTTCCATGTTAATCTTGCAGGGTGTAAGGCTGGAAGAATACTACTTGACCAACAAACACGTCTCTGAGGTGGCAGCCCTCATGTTGGATGGCAAAATAATCTATTACTTTGAGAACTAAGGAACCCAAAGTCATGGAGGCATTTGGTTCAAAGGATTTTCTTTTTCAAAGAGCGATTTTCAGATTACATGTCAATTTGGGGGGTTACTTTTGGGGGCTACATAGTTTTCAATAGGTCAATCGGTACACCTCAGATGTTTAACATCCCCCGGAAACCTTAGTTTCGGGAGACGTAACGAAACCTCATCAACGCAAGCTCACAGTGAAGTTCTGAACTTGAAGGTTTTATCACTTCCCGGAATTTAAGGGCACCCCCCCCCCCTATGCGACCCCCACCCAATTAAGGGATTATTTGACCACCATCATCCTCTAGTAATTGGTGGCCTCACTATGGCCGGTGGCATTGGGGGGAGATGGGCATCTTAGATTTCCATGATCTCAAAAAAGCTTGGTTCACAATGCCCTCTGACAGTAACCATAGTAGTACACCCCCAAAATTTAACATCAATTTTTAGGGTTAAAACTGGTTGAAATAGCCGGAGTTTCAAAACTAGTCTAAGTACACTCCCTGAAACTAGCATAGCACCTGAAAATTGATGATTGGAAGACGATCCTTTCCATTTTGGGATTGCCTATTTTTAGGGGCGAACTGTTAAATTTCCGGGGTGCAATCCTTGTATAACCCCCGGATAGGTTTCACTATTAAAATCTTTTGGGGACCAGTCTCATAGCTCATTAACCAGCTTCTTTCGATAATACCTTCGGTTGACTCTTCTAATAAAAGTTATGGTTTGGCCCCCAAGAAACACTTCTCAGCTTCAATCGTTGAATTCTCCAAACAAATCCCAAGCAGTATAATCAAACCAACGTCATCCAGGCGATTCTGAACCCCATTTTGTTCACTATGGAAGAACTCTAACTCACCTGACATGTAATAAACGCATTCGGGATGATTGAGCTGGTCATGTTGAATTCTGGTTGGTGGTTGAACCAACCCATGTCAAAAATGTGCTCGTCAAAATGGGAATCTTTCCTAAATATGGGGTGAAAATTCCAAAAATCTTTGAAACCAACCCATCTGAAAAATATGCTTGTCAAATTGGGTGAAAATTCAAAAAATCTTTGAAACCACCACCCTAGTTATTCCAAGCAGCTTTTCAATGATATTGAAAATTCCAAATGAGCGATATCCACCACGGAAAACATGCCTCGGCGAGTAGCTATCGGTCCAGTGTGTTGCACCTCCCTAGGGATCCAATCACCTTCTGAGAATGGTAATGGAACCGAAATACTATGCTGAGAAGGTGACTGGATTCCTAGGGCCTGTGAAGGTTCAACTGCTAAAGATCACTGAAAATCCATGGATGGGACTGGGAAACGAACGTCCGGCTTCGGGATATTGGGGATACACCCCTGAAAAAATCGAACGAGTGTGTCCTTAAAAGGGACTATTTAATAGGAAATACATCTTCCAACCATTGATTTTTAGGAGACGTGCTAGTTTTCGCGGGAGTATTGGTACCACATGCCTGAAACTAAGACTTTGCACCCTGAAAATTGATGGTTGAAACATGACATTTACTTTTGTGAATGCATATGCATGCAGGGGCGTTTTTGGTTAGTTTTTAGGTAAAGTAACTTTTCAGGGAGCTATGCTTAACTTGAGGGTGTAAATGAACACATCCAAGTTGAAGACCTTCTGCCAAGAGGCGCCGAATGCGACTGATGAATGTATGTTTACATCTACCCTCCCTAAGACTAACAGTTCGCCCCTGAAAATCAACGGTTGGAAGATGAAATTTCCTCTTGGGATGGTCTATTCTTAGGGGCTATGTTAGTTTCAGGGAGGGTAAGTATATTTTCCATACCATGCGATTTGAAATTAATTCAAGCCATGACCTTTTTATCCCCAAACCCTGGAGGTCATCAACAAGCTTTTGGTTCATGGTCACGAGAAGTCAACCTCCGAAAAGAGGTCACGTTGTGGCAGAAATTCCAGTCCCATGGAGCATCTTGGATGGATAGTAATTCTTGCACCTCTTAGTGATTTGACTTATTCCGTCATCTTGCAATACATCCGACATACTGTGCCATGGTCAAAAACAAGTCGCCAATGATCACCATGGTGTAAAAAAAAATGTCATCCCATCTCTTTGGAAGAAAAAGGACTCCGTATAGGGACATGGGTCTTTTCTTTTCAAAACAACCTCTCCTACCACCAACAATCTGGTGAATTCAACCCATTCTTTCCACCTTTCCACTTTTTTTTGAATCTGAAAAAACAAGCTGTGCAACGTTTTCGCTAAATACCGACAAAACTTGATGTACACTGTACACACCCCGAAATTTGACATATAGATACCCAAACTGATGCCATGTTTGAAGCGAAATACCTGTTCCAAGCCATCATTTTCAAGCTATCTACTCGGATGTCCATGGAATTTAGTAAATGGATCATAAGCCCTACGTAAGAAGGTTGATTTCGTCCCGTAAGATCCGGTGAGATAAACCAACGATTCCGATCACGATCGTTACGATCACTTCCGGCCCGACATTCCAGCATTTGTCAAATTTCGGAGGGGGAAGAATGAGGAAGTTGAACTCCCCTTCTTGGAGGATCATCCCAGGACTTGGATACGTACTTAGGATCACCCCGATTTATAAGCTATGGATAGGCCAGTTGGAAGGGGAACGACCCCTACTTAAGGGAACTTACGATCACCATGGTTATTATCCACTTACTAACTGCAGATGATCCTCCAAGTATTCCTGGGATTAACCAGACTATACGCCATTTTTCGGTTATACCGATACCCTATTTACTAACCATTGATCCTATCTTCCATCCCGGGACATCCTAGTTGAACTCCCCTTCCCCAACCCAAAGGACCAAAAAACATCTCCCGACCCCAAAAACTCTGCCCGAGCAACTTCCAGCCACGAAAGCTCCCGACACCGAGAGGGAACTTGTAAACCTCTCGGCCTTTGGAGGAGGATTTTTTGGGATGGCATGGCTGGTTTCGGTGGGTGGCCCCCGAGATTCACATCAACAGCTATAGTGGAAAAGGGATGGGGGCTTACTAAGTAGGGAAGGCGGGAAGTTCGATTTCGTGAAGGTTTCCGCGATTTTTTCGTCCCTTGGTGAACCTGAAACCTATCCCTTCCAAACGTACTCCCCTTCAGAAATAAAGGTTTACTCAAGGCCTTATTAAGGGAAAACCAATGGTTAGGGGGAGGGTAGGTTGACTGGCCATCATCTATTCACGGTTTTCCACCTGGAAACAACATTGAACATCCAATGCCTAAGGTTTGATGTATGGTATATTTACCTACATTTGGTTTAATTTTTTGGAAAACGCAGCTAAAACTTACCATGCATGGATGCTATGGCATATGGGAATGGCTTCTTATCCTTCCAACTTGCCTTCTATCAAAATAACACTCCAGGAACTGGCCTGCACATCAGAACTCGCCATCCATTGGAACATGTATGTGAAATCAAAGCAATGCGGTGTCTCATTCCTGCTTTGTAAATTTCAACTTTGAAAACTTTGAAAACTAAGTACTCAAAGCAGTCAAACTGGAAATCGTTGAATCCAACAAAATCATAAATAAACATCCGAAACAAAACACATCTTTAGAAACCCACCTACCTGGTATCGTATTCCAGCTCAACACGCGGGGTGCTTCTTCCAAAACAACCAGGGAACCCCTAACCCAACGGAGCCACGAAAAAAAACCCCTCTTACCTTCCATTCTGCTGGTTGTTTAATCGGGATCCTGATAATGGTTGCCTATAATCCCCAAATAACTGGGCAGTACATTTCCTATATACCCTAAACAACCGGTTACTATATACCCTCAATGGTGGTTATATTGCTTCTATACCCTATATACCCAGTACAAAATATAATCCCTTATACTGTATATATACTTATAATGGTTTATTTATATATATATATATACAGTAATCCTCTAAATACTCTACACAACCAATAGCTTTTTTTCATTGCTCAACTCTGCTTTCCACCCCCGAAAAACTTCTTTATACGACACCAAGGTGCATTCCAATCGCCGAGTAAGGCTCCTCCCGTCTCGGTGGTATATAAACGTCCCACACCCTGGGAGTTGCATACACTCAAGCTGCCACGAATGGTGTTCTTTCCAAACCTCAGGAAAGAGCCACGAAACAAAAATAGTTGGTGGTTTCAACCCATTTGAAAAATATGCTCGTCAAATTGGATGATTTCCCCAAATAGGGATGAGCATAAAAAATTATTTGAAACCACCACCTTGACCATTATGACATGACATTCATTCCATGAAATACGGGTTTTTTTAGGGATCCTTATAATGGCTCATGAAACACACACACCCATACTACTGGGTAGTATAATCCCATATAGACTCAACATCAACTATACCTCCAAGGACTCAACGTTTTTCTCCAAGGGACGAAAACATGAAATCTTCCATTCGCGCGAAGCCTGATTACCGCGGACGGCGGATTTGGTGCCGAAACCCATTTTTTTCGACCTTTTATAGGCCTTCTTTTTCTCCATTTATAGCTAGTGGGGCATCTGGCGTGTTGACAAAAGCCTTGTCATGAGAGATTTGCTGTTCCAAGTACCAGTATATTTAGAGAAGTTGGGAAAACTGAACCAATCATTCCCCACAGGATCCATGTATGGTGTATCTATCTACATTTACCATAAAAATCAACCAAATGTAGGTAAATATGCCAGGGAATCGTGATAATATCCAAGTGTCTTTGTACTGTCAATATAAAGTTATGACAGTCAGAAAATGCCAATGTTTCTTGATGCCAAAAAACCCTACTTGGAGCATCATCCCAATTAGTATGTAGATAGTAACCCCCATTTATAAGCCATAAAAAGGCGATTTGGAAGGGGAATAACCCCTACTTAAGGGAACTTACGATCACCATGGTTATCAACCACTCACAAATCCTGGGATGATCCTCCAAGTACCTCAAAAGCCGTTGAACCCGGCCTCGCACAGGCGAAAAGGAGCCAAGTTGTAAAGAGTCCAAGACCAACAACACCAA
The DNA here is from genome assembly GCA_000507305.1 of Breviolum minutum Mf 1.05b.01. NCBI lineage: Eukaryota > Dinophyceae > Suessiales > Symbiodiniaceae > Breviolum > Breviolum minutum. Next base: position 62,478 of record DF239506.1, read on the forward strand.
GTCCGCTTGCACCTGAGCAACGGTCCAACGGCCACGAAAAACCCTGACCTTAACCATTACCCTCCCTGAAACTAACAGCAAACGCACCTGAAAATGGGGCCCCCTGGAAGGAAACGGATATTCCGAGCTTGGAAACCATCCTTTTTAGGTGCGACCTGTTAGTTTTAGGGAGGGTAAATAACTGATTGCTTCAGGTTCCCTCATTTGTTACAATGGCTTATTGAAATAGGAATAATCTCTTTTTTTTCACAATTGGGTAGTATTTCATCTCCTATGTACAACAAATAACCAGAGTTTTGGTGGACAACTTTGCGGACGGTTGATCAATCGCGCGTCGCACGACATAGGCCCCTCTTTCGAAACCTACGCCGGCACAAAACGTGAAACATGCGACAATGGTCACTGCTGCCCTGACATTTTTGGCGGTTGAAAAAAAACAAGAGGCAACTCCCTGTCTCTGTGTTGCGTTGTTTTTTTTTGAAAGCGGGGGAGTTGGTTGCTAGTATGGGTTGATTTTGTAGGAATTACTGCGTTTTTTTTTTTTCGGTGAAAAACATGATCGAAATTTACAGGATAAAAGGTCTGTTTGATCCTTTCAACGACCAGAGCTATAAGATTTGCTATATTGGATGTGAAACTGCTGCCAACAATTTCTGCTTGTTTTTTCGTTGGCTGCCATAACATGGTACAGGAATCTACAGTACGTAGGAACTCTTAGCTTAGCAAACTGTCTCAAACGAACTGGGGGAACAATTTGTTTGTACCACTAAAGAAATTGAGAATCGAAACAGTATCATCATGGCACAGGGTTCCAATGTATCTCCCCCTGAAACATCACACAAAACCCAGGTGGATGACCATCCTTGCAGAAGTCGATTTCAAGACGATTAGTATGGCAAACCCTTCAAAAAGGGACATAAACATATGGGTGTTTCCAAAAATAGGGGTACCCCAAACTGGATGGTTTATAATGGAAAACCCTATCAAAATGGATGATTTTGGGGTACCACCATTTAAGGAAACACCCATATAGCCAACCCTCTGGCAGGACCATGAACCGAATCACTGGATCATTGGATCGGTGGAGTTATGAGTTGAGAGAGCCAAGTGCTCGAGGAAAACCACGGATTTTTTTTGTCTCCGTTCACTGATACACAAAATCAATTATCCTCCCGGGAATTGACATATCCCACCTGGGGGAAAGGAGAATCATCTTCAAAAGTGTCTTGCTAGGGGATATGTTAGTTCCCTGGAGGGTAACTTGATATCCTTGGTTGGGCAAGTTGGGTATACTTGATCCTTCGGAAAAACTAATGCCCCCTGAGATTTCCCCATGGATCCTACCTTCGCGGCTTGGTTCATACGTTACCATTCAACTAATGGTAAACTGGTGGTTTGGGGCCCGGTGGTTTGGGACCCTCGAAATCGCAGGTAGCCCTAAGAATCCCTTTCTCCCTTTCGTGAGAGGGATCCTAGGAGTCCAAAGCACCGGGACCCAAACCACCAATAAACCAGTAGATGAAGTTGTTATCAAGATCTTGGTGCCTAAACCCTGGGAACTAAGTGGACAATCATCTATGAATTTTTGATGAAGGGAACCCCTATCAGTGGTGGGTAGAATTGCCTGGTTGCCTTTCCACCAGCAATCAGCTTCGTGGCTCAAGTTTTTATCATCCAAGCCACTGGAAGTGATGATCACAGTTCTATAAAGTTAATGCACATCAACCATGGACCCAATTTGACTTTATATGGAAACCTTACGGGTTTTAACAAAAAAACTCTCTATGGAGAACACAAAAACTACTACATGATATTTTGGAAAACTGAAACAGGCGATCCTGGTAGTAAAACTCAACCATACCAATGATATTTTTTAAAACTACCATGATATCTAAAATTGGTAAGGTTAAACTACCAATGACGGACCAATGATATTTTTAAAACTCAACCTTACCAATTACGAACCCTTGATGCCGGTCGGTCACAACGCACCACTGGCACCACTGAATAATCTCATGAGTATGACTCATGAGAATCTAAAGGGGCCCAGCCCCCCCAAGAAATGAGACCTTATTAAGGGATCATTAACCACCATTGACCTTTAATTAGGCCAGCATTTTTCGGGATCGGCTATTTTTTGGGGGAATCGTGGCATTGAAAACATCTATTACCCGGAAGCCTTGGATGATTCAAACTCCTTTTCGAGGTAGTAAGCGTTTTTCCACCTCCTTTTGGTGAAACAACCTCTAAAAGATGTAAACATAAATATATATCCAGTTGGTGGTTTCAACCCATCCTGAAAAATATAAGTCAAATTGGATCATTTCCCTAGGTAGAGATGAAAATAAAACATATTTGAAACCACCACCCAAATATATATATATAAATGATTGTGTGATATATTGTAGTATGATACTTAAGATAGAGTATGTAGGGTAATATGATGTAACGTAATAACATGACACGACAGAACATAGTATAAGATAACATTACATCATGTAGCATCATATAACAAAAATCAAAATAACACAACATATGAATACATATAATGTGTATATATATATATATAAACACATCCGACGATTCATTAACATGCATGCATGTCTCTTGAGAACACAGAAGTGTTCAACTTCAAACAACCTCTCCCCACGAGGCTGTTTTTTTCTCAACTGAATCATCTCCTGGTTTTTCTGGAAGAAACCACCTCGTAAAAAAACAGCAACCCAACATCAAGTAATATCGATAGGATCTATGATATATATATATATATACGTACATACCATGCACAACATGTGTGGATGATAAGGAAAAACCACAAGGTGGAGATCTTCCTTAAGTTCCTTAAAAATATTTGGAACCCTTCGGGTTCGGTCTCGTTAAGGGTCGATCCTTACCTACACCCCCGAAGTTTAACATGGTCCCTGAAAAATGGTGGTTGGAAGACTACTTTCCTATTGGGAAGGTAACTTTTTAGGGGCTATGTTAAACTTGGGCAGGGTAATATTGGCTTGCCTGGGAGCTTGGTTCCAGATTTTTTCGGGCAACTGGAAGATGAAGGTCCTGTTTTTTTTTTCGGGCAACTGGAAGTTCGGAGATTCCTATGGGAGAGCATCATTTTTAGGTGCTATGTTGCTATGTTAGTTTCAGGGAGAATGACTAACGTCAGCTTTCACCGGCGAGGTGCAATACTTCTGGCAAACAGCAAGAACTCCAACTGCACAAAGCTGAGGACCAACAAAGTCGAAGCCAAACACAGACCTGGTTAATTTTTCGCTGCGAATGGCTGGAAAAAAAAGGTGGGTTTTTAACCAACAAAAACATTGGACTCATATATATATATATATATATATCTACATGGTATATGTACCTAACATGAATGGCGTACATTTGTATTTGTATCACCCTAAAAATCACTGGTGGTTCATAAAGCTGTCTAGGTCAATTTGTTTAGCCGATACGCTCAGTGGTAATTCTTTTTCGTTAAGATTTCTGAGAATTTTCCCAACCATTAACCTTTAACTACGAAGCAAGCATTGGTTGACTTGGTGTAAAGGATGATTGCACTCCTGTAAACTAACATAGCAATGGAAAACGGACCCTTTGAAGATGTATTTCCTATTCAAAATGGTGATATTCCATTGTTATGTTAGTTTATCAGAGGGAAATACCATACCTATCTAGGGAAAGGATTTTTCAATTTCTACTACACCTGCAATTTTGGGGGGGATTCCCTGATCTAAAAAAAGCCCTGCGATGATCAGGGCTTAGCTGAAAGATGTGGCGGCTTTCCAATTTTTGAGGCTTCCGAAAACATCTCTTTTTGGAAGCAGCATGAAGTTTACTGCGGTGGGTTTCCCGCACACGCGTCAAAAAAAAAAACCAAAGAATTTCTCTTTCATGAACAAAAAATAGAACAGATGACTACTGTAGTTGGTGGTTTCAACCCCTTTGAAAAATATTAGTCAAATTGAACATCTTCCCAAATAGGGGTGAAAATACAAAATATTTGAAACCACCAACCAGTACATGGATGGTATGGGCTATGAAGTTGGCATCTCCAGAAAAGTCACCTTCAGAACCCTGATTTTTTTGAAGAAATCCAAATTCCCTCCCTGAAACCACAACCTAGACGAAAACAGAACAAATGAAGATAGGGCCCAGCCACGACCGCGTGGTGACGATGAAGAGTCCAAATGATGATATCCAGGCACCTAAGTCGGTTGGTACCAACCCTTCCTCCCAGGATCATCCAACATAGGATCCATGGGACTGGCATATTTACCTACATTTGCTTAATTTTTTTATGGGAAATGTAGGTGAACATACCATATATACATGGATCCTATGGGATGGTTTTTCGTGAAAAATGGGATGTTTCCAAGGTGAAAGGTGCCTTTCAACGATGGCCATTTTCCACTGAACCAGGATTGTTGGAGAAAGAGCAAACCCTCGGGTGAATTGTGATATCACAAGTCATCATTCACCACATGCTGCACTCTGGCCCGAAAGTACGATGCCGCAAATGCATATTAGAAAGATGCATCTCACAATATACCATATGAAAGTGTTTTTGTTGAAATCTTTGTGGGAATGGCAAAGTCAGTTTCTGTGTTTTTGTGTTTAAACAAAAAAGGGGGCTGAATATTATTTTGGATGAGCCTAGGGATGCAAAACGCCTCCCAGTGGCAAGTGTTAAGGTTTATCAAGGGATCCCTTACCAGGTACCCTAAACCAAACTTTTTTTCAATGGATGGACATGGTGAAACACCCATTTTCCATTTCCAAGATATGGTTTATCATCATCCAATTTGTTAAAACACCGTTTCAGGTTCCAGGCATCCACAAAAATGTAGTCTGCCCAAATTATACCACCTGAGCCACGAAAAAAAAACCTTACTACTTTCCATTATACTGGTTGGTTAATAGGGATCCTTATAATGGCTTATAATCCCTATATAACTGGGTAGTATAATCCATGGTATTTTTCGTGGCTCACCTGGAAAGTACCCCGTAGTCTTCCAAATACCTTGTGAGTAATGATGCTCAAACACCGCCTCAGAAGGCCTTGAGAGGGTGCAAACACCTCCTGAGAAAGTATTTGGAGGATTTTGGAAGACTAGGGGTAGATGGCGATCGCCCCTCCCATCAGTCTTGGTTTTACCACTGTTCTAAAAGAATATGCGCAAGTCAAAATGGATCGGGTATAAAATGACAATGTTTGCGACCACCACCTAGTGATATTGTTTGATGGTTTTCCCTGCCCGTTTGAAAAACATTCGTCAAATTGCATCATTTCCCTAAGTCAACATTTCCAGAATCATAGTTTTCAGTCACTCGCTGGGCTAGATTCTGGGAGGATTCATTTCTTTCTAGGATTTCGGTCCGTGAAATTTCCAGCAATAATCCTTGAAACCACCACCTACAGTAAGGGGCCTTTCCCTAATTCCAGGGGCAAACAGTTAAACTTCCAGTGGTAAGTAACAGGGAATAAATCCACATCTCCAACGGGTTTTCGGGGGGGCCATTGATGTAGTCTGATGAACCTAACTTGGCTGATAGATTCGAAAAGCCCCAAAATGATGATCACCAGGGTTGACCCTTCGTGAAATTAAAATCATGTCGATACAGTATCCCAAAAGTTGACGCCATCTTTTTTTAGCCGGGGATGACATGTAAGAAAATAAATCCATCATTCTGGGTACCAGTATCTATATGAAATATTTCACGGGGGTCCAAATGACCATAACCTGAAGCCATGATGGAAGGTGTTCCAAGGTGAACGACCAGCCATTCAACTTCAAGGCAGATAGATCCATTGCTGGGATTCAGAAACTCACCATAAACGCAAATCCAAGGATACACCTATTTTCCCCACCGAAAATTAACAGCTTGCAACCTGAAAATGATTGATGGTTTCCAAAAATTTCCAAGTTATCGGGGCTGGAAACCTGGAATCATGATGGTTTCCAAGTTCGGAATCATCCTCCTCTGAACCAAGGGGGCTCCGGTTTTCTCAGCTTCCAGCCGTTAATTTTCCGGTGGGTGTATCCTTGATAAACACGAAAAAACGCCCAAGTCACAAACAGAGAGGCTTCTAGTCAGGCACGACCTCATTGGGAACGAAACCCACTTGGCAAACAAAACACCGAAACGGCCCCGTATTGAATCACTAAGTGAATAAAAATCCCCCTACAACCAAATGTAACGGATTTCGGTGGTCAGTTTTGACGTTTTGACTGGGATGCTGTTTGAGAGTTTTTTGAATGCGAAGCTATATATATCCTCACCTCTATCCCATCTATATATAAATTGAAGTAGATTTCCTGACGCTACGATCACCAAAGATCCAAATTTTACCAGGGTCGAATCAACTCCTGGATAAACTCATCCCACCTTTAACGAAGGGAATCCTGACAAAACCGCGGCATCTAAAACCCGATGCCATTTGGGTATAATGAGCATCACTAACCCACCGACCCCCCCGGCCTTGCGACAAAAAGAAGAAGTCCAAACCTCGGCTTTTTCGGCCACGGCATTTCTGTTGTGTTCCAAAAAAAGCCAGCCTTATGAAGGGAAACCAATGGGGGGAGGGAAGTAAGTTATGGGGGAAATCTTTTTTTTGTTTGACCGCGACTGGCTTTGCAAGGTAAAAAGCGGCCTCAATAAAAAGCTTCGCCGTGATTCTTTTTGGGGGGTTTTGTGCAAGGTTCAAGGAACTTGTATATCCAATCATTGAAAAAAAAGATGCTTGAGATGCTTGAGACAGTGCCAAACACTAAGGCGCTTCTTTAACTTAGTGCTAGCAGCTTGGATAAATTGGCGCTGGTCTGCTTGGATTTGCTTTCAATCACACGGATACAAGGAACCATTTTGGAGACACACTTTCATCAAATTGTTGCGAAGAAAGGCAGTTCTGGAATCACAAGTCAGTGGTGGCCATATTTTCTGCACAGAACCTTGTACAAACAAATGAGCCATAAAAAGAAAACCTTTTCCTTTTAAACATCCTGGTTGGTTAATAGGGATCCTTTATAATGGTTTATCATATTCCATGTTCAACTGGGTCGTATAATCACCTATATACCCTAAACAACCAAGGTATTTTTCCCCTCAAATGTTGGAAATATATCCTGTAGAGGTTTCCAGCAAAGCTACGGCGCTGTTTTTTTTAGAAAACTAGGTGGTGGAAGCACACTTTTGCAAGGTCAAATTGGCTCAAAATCTCATTCTGTGGGGAAAAAACCTCCATTTTGATCATGTCGATAAATCCGGGAAGGTTACAACACACCCCTGGAGCACACCCCAGGCCATCAAGCTAGCCAACTATGAAAGGATTCCCTTTATAGTTTGTTGCTAAAAGTTTAGGGGTGTGTTCCAAAGGTGTGTTGAAACAACCTTAGAATAAAACAAAACCGACTTGGACCTCCCCCCCTTTTCTGGAAATGAGCTAAGGCACTTGCAAAGCAACTGACCAACGACAAGAAGTCCAGTTGAGAAGGGGCATGTGACAACAAGGAAGATTCCAGTGTGGCCGCATCAGGTGCAAATACAAAGACACCCAAACGACTTGACCTGGAAAGAAGTTGATTGTTTCGCTCCACAATTCTGGAAGTGTAGGTGCAGGTTAAACACCAGTTCTCTTCAAAAATATTAGAATATATATTATTATTATTTACCCACTATTTTTGAGGATTAAATGGCAACCCCCCAATGAATGTCAAGAGTAGTGAGCTTTTTTTTACTTCCCCAAATAGCTTTTGCTATAGGGGTCTATGCTTTTGCTATAGGGGTCTTTGTATAGGGGTGGGTGATCGCAGAATTTCTGGGTCTATGCTGGTATAATTTCATATTGTGTTTCTAGTTCCAACTCACATCATCTTTGGTAATGAGCTTTTTGTGTCATCTTTCTTGCCCCACAAATAACAATGGGCATCAGAAAAAACATTGCCAGAATTCCTTGTCGTGACATCCACGAGGAGCAAAACCAACATATGCCAGTGAAAGGTAGACAGAGAAATTTAGTTGAGCAATTAAAAAAGGGCACCGTGGTTGTTTAGGGTAAATAGGGGATTATAATTACTACCCAGTTATGTGGGGATTAGAAAAAGCCAATACTGGATCCCTATTAAATTTCCAACAACCAGTATACTGGAAAGTAAAAGGGTTCTTTTCATGACTAAGTTGAGAATACTGTAAAGAGAAGGATACATATAGTAATTGTATTGTGTATAATTGTAAAATCGAATCTTTATAGAAATTCGGATTTCATAGACAAATACTTGGTACAACATATAATACAAACTATTGCATGAATCAATGATCCTGATAAATCCCAGTGGTTCTTTTCACCATCCTCCGATTTTTGTTGGTATAAACTCCGAGACTCCGGATTTTGTCCGTCAACTAAGATGCTTTTCTGTGAATGTTTGGTTCTCTTTGAACAATGGTAACTGCGGCATCTAGCGGCAAATGAAGGTGAAGGTTCAACCATCTGCCACCCCTTCTAAACGGGACATTCAGTATAACGACCCCTGTAGTACTTGGAAGAAATCGGGTTAACCACCTGGAATGTATAAAACCCTATATTTTGAGTACTGGGATATCTACGACATCAACTGGTGCAGGATTTCTGAACCATCAACGGTAGGATAGACTATGATCTCAAACATAATCTATTTTCTTCACCCAAGCCTTAATGACATCTCAGATCAAAATCTAAAATCTGCCTTTCACAGTTCACTGGTGGTAAACCAAATCCTTCTTCCGAACCAACCAACATCAAGTATGTAAACAAAGTCTTGCAAGACTCGTCACGCAAGAAGTAACATAGAGACTTCCAAGCAAGCCATGTAGTGCAAGAACGAGAAGAGTCCCAAGTGAGCAAAGGAAACCATCGACAAAAGAGATCCTGGCACACTTTGATGACGAGGGATGTCTTACCAAAATTTTGGTGGTATCTTTTCAAAGGGGGCATTAAATTAGGTGCGGGGAGATTCAAACAATGCAAATCTGTATTGCTTTTGAGGGATTTCCCGATTATACTAGACGAATTATGCATGTTTTGGAGCTTGGTATGAAAATATCTCTCCTTCCGGCCCATCCAAGAGGGCAACATAAAAATCGGAAAGAACGACCGAATGAGAAATCATTGTTTCTGTGTAAGATGATGTGCACAACCCTTAAGGTGCACGCGTCACATAGGTAGAGGCAGTCTGTTGAAGTGACTGTGCTCGCCTGTGTGGGTGGGCAGATTTTGGTTCACACAGTTTCAAATTAACAAATTTTCACGTCAAAGAAAGGTCCGAAGTTTGTCGTCCCGAAGTCTCACAAAAAAAAAAACGTCCTGCACAAGCGAAGGATTGTGAAGATGAGGAAAGGTCAATTGTTGGCACGTCCAAGACGGAGAGAAAGAACACCAACCTGAGCGTCGTGGATTTTTTGGGAGCTGTTGTTGTTGCTGCTGTTTTTGCTCAAAGGACTGGTTGGTGGTTGAACCACTCCTTTGAGAAATATATTCGTCGAATTGAAATTATCTCACCATTTCAGGTAAAAATGACAACAAAATATTGGGAAACACCACCGACACCGGATCTTTTCATATGTCGAATCTGAAAACAAAAGCGAAATATGAAGAATCAATCATCACAAACTTCAACCACACATTTGAAAAACATATCATCAAATTGAGTTCATGGCATTTCCCCAAGTGCTTAGAGGAAACATGAGGAAACAACAATTCCAAAATTAAAAGAACACCCATACATCGCACAGTACCCTTTTAGAAATTTGCATACCTTTCCCATCTAACTACTTTCACCCCTGGCCAACCATCCTTGGATCGTTGTCCATCTTTACCAGGCTCCGAATTTACAGGACTACCGGAAAACCATCCAATTTTTTTGGATCCCCCCAGCCGATTTTGGTAAAGCCCACTTTGTTGTACCCATAGGATCCCATGGGACTGGTATATATAATATATATACCCGCAAATATATCATACATGGATACTCTGGGGTGTGGATTTAACATATCAAAAAATAAGTGTCTTTTTTGGACCTTTGGATTATGCTCACGCCAGTTTGCTACATAATGTTCATGGGAACCAAAAGAATGGTTTTTTACCTGCCCCCAACGACATGTCTCTGGAATAAAACACTCGGAAACTGGAACCCAAATGTTTTATCCGCATCTTTCAGAGCATGTACTCTTTCTCCGATAATCATGGTTCAATGGCTGTGATTGAAAGGTAGCTTCTATTGTTATATGTTTGGGATTCAGGCACTTCCTGTGCATGGTAAAAAAAATAAACAGATCGATGTGAGATGCGCTGGATTTATTTGCAAAGATGAACGATGAAACACATACCTTTCAAAAAGTGCTTGATATTAGCCAATTCGCTTTGTCCAAACTGCGTGTCACTTTACTACTTACTATACCCATCATGATTCATTTCCTTGTTTGTATCAATCTTTATGTTGTGGCAGCTCCATTTATTTTGCTTATAGTTTCCAAGTTTATTTCTTGGAATTTCAGTATGTGCCCGTAACATGCCAAACATAATTCTATCGGAGGGACTCCTTTTGTGACCGAACCCTAATGATGAGAGGAAAGGGATTATCAAATCCTGCCACTTCACCTCCTTTGGAAAACCGTACCTGTCCGTTTCAACAAAAGGAATGAAACTCTATGGACGTAATTACCCGCAAAAAAACGGGTCCCTTCAATAGCAGCTACCCTTTCAAATACTATGTCATTTTTTCCACTGAACCATTGAGCCTATGGGAGAAAGAGTCAAGAATCTAGATTTTTGCCTTTCGACTACCCTCTGGTAAACTAACATAGCAATGGAATATACCCATTGCTAATAGGAAATACATCTTCACAGGGTCCATTTTCCAGCCAGCTATGTTAGATTACCGGAGTGCATCTGAAAAAACAGATTAACGGCAGCTCGTATGGATTAGAAAAAATATGCCTCCGGTCCGGCCAGACTCTAAGTCTGTCCCCCTTTTGGACACCGTTTTTGCGCCGCACGCAATCATATCACCTTCATCTCAAAGAAACTCCACACATGCCAAGCCCGAAGCTGATGAAGAGAACTCCAACTATGCAAAGGTCTGCGATGACAGAAAGAGATCAGGAGATGCAAAATCCAAAGCAAGAAGAACCTCGGGCCGGCGGGTCTCGGCAGTCTCTCCACGTCACTCGTGTCTCCCAAGTTCTTCGGGGGGCGGTGCGAGGAATCTGGCCAAATGGAACAATATATTTAACCAACCATGCGATTTCCGGAAAAAATAGCCGAGGGGTCCCATTTCCCTTACACTAAACCACCACCATCATTTGAGGGGGCTAAAAAAAGTTGGTCGCTATAATAAAATCATTTGGTTGCACATGAAAGGTCTCTCAAAAAAAACATCACCCAAAAAACCAGGGTGCTTGGAAAACAGCCGTTGCGACGTTAATTTCCATCAACTTGAAACCCCGAACAAAACCAGCCACTTTCGTTGCCTAAAAGAATGGTACGAATTCCTAGGTTTTCCAGGTGGATGAGTTTTTTCCCATCAGTTTTAAGACCCTTACAGGTGATAAACGAAAACACCTTAGTTTTTTTTGGGGGGCTGCAAAGGTGGGGAAATGTGCCTTTTGTGGGCGTTTCGAGGCCGGATCGTTATATATACATGGGGTTATAAGTATAACCCCCTATAAATGGCCGAAAATACATGGGTTTCACCGTGGTTATTTCACCCTGTTTTTTGGAGCAAAGGTTTCATCTAGAACAAAAACATGTTGGAAACCACCACCACCTAGCATCAAATTCTGCTAGTAGGTGCTGTTTGGCTACAAATAATTCGCCGGCTGCAACTGGCAATATCTATAGTCTGATAGTCCCTAAGAATCCAGACCCCTCCCCATTTCTCGTGGGATTGGTGGTCGAAAAATCCCATTGCTATCGGATAGGATTGGATCTTGGAAAACCCTTTCTGATCAGATACCTGGATTCTTAGGGAGTACTTGATGGCTCATGGTAGTTAGTAAGTAATTATAAGTTGGGTTATAACTACTATTAACCCCTGTAAGCTGGTTGCTAAGTCCCCTAAATAGGGTTATAACCCAACTTACTAACTACTTACTAACTTTACAGGGGTTAATTATAGTTATAACCCAACTTACTAACTACTTACTAACTACCATGAGCCACCAAGTATACACCTCTGAAATTCAACATAGATACTAGAAATGGCCATGTTTAAAAGGAGTTCACCTTTTCCAAGGCCCATCATTTTGGATATCCGGCTGTTAGTTTTTGGGAGTGATAGTTTATTTTGATACTGTGTAGCTTCGGCCCTGCCAAAACACTGGTTCACGGTGGATTCCATGAAGTTTAAAAACGCTTCATTCAAATTAGAACCTTTTTCAACCCACTGCGAAGCATTTGGCACCCCCCAAAGTGTACAGTAAGATCGTTTTATCAGTATTTTGTTCGTTCTTGCTACCTTAAACAACATGAAAGGAAAAACCTTCCGCAAATAAGAATTGATTTCTAATCACACTTGAAGATTCAACTCATTTCTTATGGATTTGAGGACGTCTCATTTTGTTTGGTGGACGTTCGTGATTGAAAATAAACCACTCCCTGGAGGAAGTCTGAAGTAGAAAACTCCCCACCAAGCCTTAGATTTTGAGCAATGTACAAGAGCAATTCATTCAATCAATAGCTGTTTCTGGTTCCCTTAATAGGTGGGATCGGTGATATATAACCACCCAATTGGCAATATATAAGTGGTATATAAGCGGTATATACTGCCAATTGGGTGATTATATGCTACCTACCACCTATGAAGGGAACCAGGAAACTCCATTGATTCAATCCTAAGCCACCTGATCTACAAAGAAATCGATAAGCTTCGATTAAAAAAGGAACAACGACTCTTTTGCGAAACAACAAACACTTCAAGCCGAATGCCCAAACAATTCTTTTTATGTTGATGTTTTAGGCTTATTATTTTCAGGGTACCCTTGATTTTCATTATTATTATTATTATACCTAAAAATAACAAGGCCTAAACTCACCGTACCCTTGCTGTTTCACCATTTTCACTCCCCTTCCAAAAAAAAAACGACCTCAGAAAACCAAAGCAACGCTGCCCAACTAGGAAGGACTCCGCAGAAAAGCTGAAGAATCCGATGAAACAACATCAAAGACCGACAGGTTGAAGACCTCGGGGGTATCTCTTTTTTTTGACAAACAAAATGCACCAAAAATGCAGTCAGAGTGTGTGACGTACAGGTTGTTGGTTGTTGGTCGTGTATTTCAAGATGTGTATACCGCCCCAACAACCATTGGGAAGTTCGTTGATTTTTCGGATTTTTCGAAGAAATAAAAAATAATGGGGTTTCTTAGGTAAGGAGTTTTGAGACACATCCTGTAGTTGGAAGAAGGTGTTTCTTGACTTTGCTTAGTGCCGACCTTGACTATACCATTGGAACAAACAATTTGTCTTCTAACCTGGTGTTGTTTTTGGCTGATAGACCTACTGCACCATCTATTTGAGGCCCAAAAATGGCAGTTGAAAAAAAGGTCTCCGAAATGAAATACTAGTTGGTGGTTTCAAAAATATGAGTCAAATTGGAAATCTTCCCCAAATAGGGGTGAAAGTAAAACATATTTGAAACCACCTTTAATAGCATTGGGAAACATACGGATAGTATCCTGAGTATACCTGTCCGTTGGTCAGTCAATGGTCAATAGGTGGCCAAGGTTGGGGGTAATTCTTTCTTAGAATCGGCTCAACCATCAGAACCTTTTAGCTACGAAGCAAACATTGGTTGACTTGGGGTAAAAGATGATCATACCATTGGGATACATCTTGAGTCCAACAAAAGTCCTACTTCCATGAAAGTCAATAAAGGCCCCTGAGTAAAATAGTGATGATTATTTTCTTACTGTTACAGGGTTTAGGCATACCCCAAGATGCGTATCTAGGCAAATTGCTATAATTCCAAAATCTCAATTTCTTTTGGGCATTTTGGGAAAATTCCTCTATAATCAGCATGTGAGGGGTGAGCTTATTTGGACTGAACAACGGCATTTCATTTACCCAAATTTGGTCCTTTTCATGGATTGAAAACGTTCCAAGACATATATTTACAGGCTTCCTTAGAATGGTGCTTAAGGGGGAGGGGTCTAACCGGGAACCCCCGGTTGGGTTTCTTAGGGAAGTGTAGGGAATCATAGAAACCCACAAACAGAAGATGATACGAATCCTCCCACTTTGGACATCAAAACCCCCCGTTAGGAATCCCAAGACAAATATTCTCGAAAAGGGTGACTAATCGTAGTAATTTACTCACTTCAATTTGCTTAAGGTGATTGGAAACACATAGACATATTATCCCAAATGGTGGTTTTTAATCGGTGATAAATCCCATGGTAGAAAGTACAAAAGTTACACTATACAATCAGCATAATCCACAAAAAAACCTAAACAAACAGTTTTTTTCATTGCTCATGTGGAGGTGCATGGGTTTACATCATGGTCCTTTTCAGTGAACCGGTGTCGTTTTCAGGTTGCTTTGTTTCTCTTCTGGGGAATCTGAAGGGTATGCAACCCGATGCAGGATATATAGCTCTATTTTGAAGGATTATTCACCACCATTGTCATCAACACCAAACAACTAAGATAAGACTTGAACAACAAACACATATCAACCAACATAAATATGAACATGTACCCTCTGGTAAACTAACCTAGCAATGGAATATCCCAATGTTTAATAGGAAACACATCTTCCATCCGGGTCCATTTTCCAGCCAGCTATGTTAGTTCACCGGAGGGTAATACAATTTGACCCCTATAGGGTTTCCCTTCCAATCTTCCCTATTTTCTCGGGGGAAGAGGTGGAACAGTTCCATCATCCTTTCTTTGGCCAAAGTCACGCTCCCAACTCGCAGCACACCGACGATCAACACGGCCACGTCCGGTCATGCAAGGCTTCGCAAGAACAACGAGGAGCCCAACAAGGTGACGTCGTAGATGAGGAGAGCAAGACCCAAATGCAAAGGACCTAACAAGAAGGGTGCGTCAAGGACCCTAGTTAATAAGGTAGTGAGTTATAACCCCAGGCCCAAACCCTATGAAAAACCATGGTTGTTTTCATGGGTATAACTAGGGATAAATCTACTTATAGTAGTTAGGGGGTCCCATCTTGTAACAAATGCAAAGGAGAGGTCCTACCCGATGTCATCCTGGTGATGACTACTACTGGGAAAGGGGAAATAACCCAAGGTTTCTGGCCAAATGGAACAAAATATATTTCACCAACCATGCGATTTCCCTGAAAAACAGCCTGGGTCCCATTTCCCTTACTTTTCACCACCATTTGGGGTGACCGTTCCCGGCGGGAAAGGTCGTTATAATTGGCCCAGACAAATGTGACCATCTACCAAAGAGCAAACCAAAATCGGGCAGGCATTGAAAAAAAGAAACACGTGTTTTTTTCTTGGGGAGATGGGAAGCCAAAGGTCAACTTGAATCTAAGTGAACATGAACTGTTGTGTGTTGAGCAAGAGGCCTGTGACAAACCAACAGAAAAGCAGGTGTTCAACCGCTTTGGTCTTGGCTTTATAAATTTCATCCCTTACACTCCAGAAATCCTCCTTTTCCAATAGGACATACATCTATAATTGGTGGAACATCTCCAGCGATCGTCCATGTTAGATGACGTTTTGATGGAAGAAATCCCAAACAACCACCTGGGATGTATGACACCCTGTAAAAAATGGGATCTGGGGAATTTATTATAAATCCTTAACCCGAATTTATGGCAATTTTGGGTAGGATCCCCTTACAATCACCACCATTTGGGGTGACCGTTCCCAGCGGGTTTGGTCGCTATAAATTGCCCAAATGGGATATTTTTCAGGCCTCAACTGGTTAGCCGGGGTCTCTTCCATCAACAGTATGACATGCCAAATCGGGTTTCAGGTGATTTTGGGTTTTCTAATAGGGGCCAACCCCCCCGCAAATGCCACATCCCCTCATTATGGCCTCACTAAGGTTTTAGGGTATACTTGGAGGATCATCCCACTTAGTAAGTGGTTAGGATAACCCCCATTTATCAGCCATGGAATGGCCATTTGGAAGGGAAATCACCTTACTTAGGGGACTTACTCACCATGGATATTAACCACTTACTAAGTGGGATGTCGGGGACCACTTTTCGTTTACAGTGATAAATCGTTTCACTTGGCCTGGAAGCAAATGCCTGGAAAAAACTAATTACCAGCTCATTCAAAGTGACCATTTTATCCCCTAGTTGGAGGTCACTTAGCCTTTGAAAGGGTCACTTAACCATCCCAAAAAAGGTCGCAAAGAATTGCCAGGTATTAGTTGTTTTGTTTTTCTTGAACGCCTATTTCAAAAAAATACGGTATACTATATAATTAGTTTTCATCTTGTTGCCGCCCATTTCAAACAGTATGCGCAAGTCAAAATTGGGAATCGATTTGCTCCTAAGGTTTTGGATATTTTTATTTTCCAAAAAGTAAGTGAAACCAACACCTATAGCCTATAACAAATCTTTCGAGCATAAACGATCGATCTAGTTGGCTGAAATTTGAACCAGCAAATATTGGATCATTTCCCAAGTAGGAGTAGCACCACCTAGAAAAAGTCCTTGAGTTTTGCGTGAGTTTTTGGTTAGACTTGGACAATACTTGGCGTGCCAAGACACTTCTCATGGGCATGAAACTGTCCATATGTGCAAAACTAAGAGCCTTGTTTGGACGAAGCACTGAAGAAAAAAACAGTTGATTCGAAGTGACCTTTTGATCCCTCAGTTGGAGGTCTATTATCAACCTTTGAAAGGGTCACATGATCATCCTGAAAAGGTCACAAGGAATTGTCAGGAATACATAATTTTGATTCAGTTGCTTGGATGAAGTCCATAAAAGCATGGAAGAGATGATTATCCTCGTGGTAGGTGGGGGATGCCTTGTTCCAGTAGTAGGTAAATAGTATCATAATACAGAAAAAACGGGGAAGAGGAACAAGCCTGCTTAGGGGACTTACTAACCATGATTATTAATTACTGACTGGGATGATCCTCCAAGAAGAGTTGTGATGAAAAGACGGACTATTTTGATGTAATAATTATACTACCCATTAATATGGGGATCATAAGCAATTACCCGTACCATCCATGTATGGTATAATCATTTGCCTACATGAAAACCATAAAAATCAACCGAATGTAGGTAAATGTACCATACATGGATGGTATGGATTAGAAGGATCCCTATATGAACCAATCCGTATTTCATGGTTCATGTCATTGGATGATCCTCCGTTGGTACGGGTATACTGGTAAACTGGTACACCTTGACGGATTGCCAAAATGCCAATTCAACGGTAACTTCTTTGGTTGAACTGTTCGCACCCTTTGACAGTACCATAGATTTATCTTGTTTGATTCCCAAGATTTTAATGACCCCCGTTTAAACCATGGATAATTGACCATGACCCTTTAAGCTCTTGTTTATTCATGGTACTGTGGAAGTTGATCCATCAATGTTAAGCCCCCTTGAGCCAGTGATACTTGTATGGGTGTTAATCAAAATGTGTTTTCGTGAAATTGGTCCTGATACATCATTTACACTGGGGCCCGCTTCATAAGTATCATGTGCACCTACTGCAAAAACGACAACATCTTGAGCAAAAATTCCGTCAAGAACGTAAGAGTAAGGCAAGATGAGAGTCTCCATGGGCATCACCTGGCACCTAGGTGATGATCACGAGTTATCTCTCGTTCCATAAAAGCGAGAACCTCGACATGATGGATTTTCCCATAAGCATCCATGGGACGAACGGTATATTTACCTACATGGAATGGTTGATTTTTATGGGTTTTCATGTAGGTAAATATACGATAACCCATAGGAATCCTATGGGTTATTGTGGAACCACGCCCTACTGGAGGAGTTTTGCGTATGACGCCAAGGAGCTGCTGCTGATGATCCGAGATAAGCGAAACTCCTTGGTTTTTGGCGGACTCTAAAGTACCTATATCCCGCAGAAATTGAACATCTCGATGCCCAAAATGGCCATGTTTAAAGCCGGGAGTTACCTTAAGGTCAAAATAAATGGCACAAATACGAAAAAAGGTAGATTAGTAAAGGGTGCTTATAAACTTAATATGTAGGGACTGTGCCATCTACTTTTCAATTACTGTACCTTCTCAAAGCCCATGATTTCGGGGGGGAGTAACAACAATAGGGCCTCCCGAACAAACTGTTGGATGGAAAAATGCGGATTTATACCCAACCTCCGGACCCCCAACAAAACCCATGGCAAAAAATGAAGGGTTTTTGCAAAAACTGCAAATATGGATGAAATATGATAAAAACAACCTCCTAAAAATGAAGGAAATGTGGGTGCTTTTATGCAAACCTTACCCTGCCCTACCATGTTTCCAACTACTTGGGAGATTTTTGCAAGGGTTTGGGTGGAAAATATCCACGTGGTAACAACTCGTGGATTCCGGCCCCTCAAAGGCAAGGCGGCTGACCATCAACCACTCAGCGCCATTTTCTGAAGGCTTTGCACTTGTAAAACCACTCTCCCTTGCTACACCAAATCCACGGATGAATCAAATCCCAGCAAGCCTGTTGATATGTGCAAGGGTCAACCAACGCCTACTTTAGTGACGCTGTTGATGGAAGAAATCCCAAACAACCACCTGGGCTGTGTAAAACCCTGTAAATAATGGGATAACCTACCTACATCAACTGGTGAACGCCGGATTTCCTCCATCAACAGCAGAACTCCTTAATTAATAGGTTTTTTTATCCCTCGGTACCATCTTTGGCGGATAGTTCAGAACATGTAGAGGGGACAAATCTGCAACCTCGGAATTTCGTTGGGTTTTTATGGTTAAAAAAACACACACCTCAATCGGATGGCAGAAACAATTACACACCCGAAGTTTGATAGTTCGCCCCCGAAGCCAGTCATCATCCCGAACCCGGAAAGTATTCTTCCAACCATCCATCTTAAGGGGCGCGTTTTTTTTTTAAACTTTGGGGGTGTAAACGTCTTTGAATGCAAAAGAAACTAAAACAGAAACAGCTGATCTTTTTCCCTCCTAAAACGCGATCACCCCCAGAACTCAAGGAAATCCTTTTCAAATTATCAATTACTGGATATTACTGGGCAATATTATTACAAATCCTTAACCTGAATGATCAGGCCATTTTAAGGTAGGATTCCCTTACTAAACCCACTACCTTTTGGGGGTGACCAACCGGAAGGAAAAGTCGCTATATACATTTTGCATCCAAAACGCTGTAGCAATGATGAGGAGCTCAGTGCTGTGTGGCCTTCTTGGTGAAGTTGGCGAAAGTGAAGTTATTTCGTTGCTGGGTGAGTTTCGTGTGGACCCAACATTAGTTAGGTTCTTAGTTGCTATTGGTTAGTTGGGTTGGTTGATTAGTTGGGTTGGCTAGTTAGCTGTTGTTGGTTGGTTAGTTGCTTCTTTGGTGATTTGTTGGTTAGTTGGATTGGGTTCGTTTGTTACTTGGTTGGGTTGCTTAGTCAGATCCATGAATTTATTGTTTGCCCAATTGGTTGGTTGGTTAAATTGGTTGGTTAGGTTGATTGGTTGGGTTGGGTTGGTTGGGTTGATGTTTCCAGACCTTGGAAATAGAAGGTCTACCAACAAAAACGGGCTCCCCGCTGTTTTTGTATCATGTATGCAAGACTACGCGGTTACGTTAAATGCTGGGATATTCACGACTATAACACAAAAAACAGTTGAAGACTAATATCTGGGGGACACCGGAAAATGACAATCATTGACAGAAAATTTCTAACGGCAATCATTTTTAGGGTTCCAGCTGTCAGTTTTGGGAAGGGTATCTCATCCTATGTTCTACCTATCGACTAGTGACGGATCTCGTCTTAAGTACTTCACAGAGAGAAACCAACAACTACAAGGTGGGCCCCTACTAGTTGTAAATTGAGTTATAACCCTTATAAATGGCCAAAAATAAATTGGTAACTGGGGTTATTTCACCCTACGTATAGGAGTTATAACCCCAGTTAGAACTAGAAGGGGCCCACCTTGTAGGTGGTGGGATCAACCCGTTAGAAAATATGCTCGTCAAATTGGATCATTTCCCCAAGGATGGGGGTGAAAATTAAATTTCAATATTTCACCATCAGACATGAAAAAAAACCTCTTAGCTTCCATCCTGGTTGCTTAAGGTTTACGAAATAATCCCCCATACAACTGGGTGGTATTCCATCCACGAAAAATACCCGGCAAACAACCAGCGGCCCTTTTTTCATTGCTCATGTAGCTACAAAAAAATGCCTCTTCTACTGGAACCCCAACACAATCCCATGACCAGCACCTGGAACCAACGAGAAGAGCTCCAAACACGTGACACCAGACCTCGAAAGAACGGTGGCACGTTGTTCTGCTGAGTGAAACGTGTCCCGAAGAAGTGATGATTGCATCGCATGACGGATCAATGGGACTGGTGTATTCACCTTCATTGATCCCATAAAAATCAACTAAATGTAGGTACATAAACAATTACGTTGATCCTATGAGTATGTTTGAGTTCTAGAAAAGCCACATTGAAATTAAACACTCAAATTAGAGTAGCTGCGGAGTTCCACCTCATCTCCAGAATCATTCCATTCATCTTGAGAATCCTCAAGTAGGATCTTTTCATAATCTATAACCAACTTATCTTGCTTTTGGTTAAGGTACAGTGACAAAGTTTAACATCAAACATAACAAAATGATGGTTTCCAAAAACAGGGGTCATTACATTGCCAACCCAAACAATGCACTATTATAGGAAAATTCCCGCAAAATTACCATAGATTTCTATTGTTTGATTCCAAACAAATGGGTCCCATGCAATGACCCCTGAAAAAAGAAGCACCCGTTAGAGATCACCATATTTTACCCTCCCTGAAACTAACATAGCACCTGAAAATGGATGGTTGGAATACTAGTTTCCTTTTGGGATGGCCTATTTTTAGGTGCTATGTTAGTTTCAGGGAGTGTACCATATTTTACCAATAAAAAACAACCAAATGTAGGTAAATATACCTTACATGGTATACCGGGATGGTTTCCAAAAAGGAAACCACTCGTTAAAAATCACCTGGGTGCCCCAAACGCTGATGACAATACTCCTGGCAGTGAGGTGAGGTGATAATTGGGGTGAATGGTGGGGTCAGGATTTCAATGAATTTCAACCATCAATCCTATGTTTTATGGGAGTCTTAAGTTATGGCTAGTCAACCTACCCCCCACCCCAAAGGTACCCTCTGAGAAATAAGGGTTTATTTTCGGCCTTATTGAGGGAAACCAATGGTTAGTAAAGCCTTATTTCTTGGGGGCATCTCTTATGGGAGTCTTAAGGGAGGTACCTGGAAAACATGGGAATTCATACCATTTCTTTAGGCAACTGGATTGCTGGTTTTAAGGGTTTCAAGTTGACGGAAATTAACATCATCACCAGCGGCTTCTTTCCCGGTATTTGATTCTTGACTTAGATTTTCTTGTTTGGTAGTTGGACAAAAATGACAAAACATATTCCCCAACTGGCTGTTTTTCATAGTGAGTTGCCATGGTCGAATCCACAAAAAAAAATCATCAAATAAACAAATCCAGGTTAAGGAGGGGTACTGGGAGGATCATCGCAGGACTGGAAAGTGGTTAATAACCATGGACCATGATGATCATAAGTCCCCGTAAACATCGGGCAACGTGGGACCCCTGCCAAATGGCCTTTCACTCCATGGCCTAATAATCGGGGTGATCCTAACCACGTATCCGAGTCCTGGGATGAGGAGGGCAGAGATCCCGATCATCTTCACTATGGCTTTCCATGATTCCCTAAGGTTCCCTTGCCCCAAAACCCTACAGGGTTCCCACTTACCCCTCCCGTAGCCGAATGCCTTGAGTCGTATGGGAATGGTAATTATGGGTCCCGCGGGTTTTCGGGGTTTCCGGGAGTCCCATGTGCTCGGAGGGTCCCTGGAGACATCCAACTAATTACTTGGGGAGTGTCTCTAGAATTCTTGTCTGGTTGGTGGTTTCAACCCCTTTGAGAAATATACTCGTCAAAATGGGAATCTTCCCCAATTTTAGGGATGAAAATAAAACATCTTTGAAACCACCACCTAGTTTTGTATATCTTCAGGTGCTGATTCAAAGGGGATCTTTTCTATCAACACCCCTCGTGAATAGCACCTAGCAAAGCATTTTGCCCACTTGAGCAGTGGTAACAAAACCCTAATGAGATTCCATGAAATCCTGATGGGTTATAGGGATCCTTTTAATGGTTTATGAGAAGAACCACCCCCTATAAACTGGGTAGTATATAATCCTATGTATATAACAAATAACTCAGGGTCAACTGGTCACTTATCTCAACTTGATTTTCCCCCAAATTGCTGCTTCAAACATCGGCATTTTATCCCCCTCAACGGAATCCACCTGCATGGCTGAGAGTTCTCGGTGAAGCGGAGGAAGCCAAGTGGGCAAAGGATAAGACCAACGACCTGCCAGATTTTTCGCCCAGGGCGAATTGATGAGGTTGCCATCCATGGGACGATTGTACGTATAGTTCCCCAACATTGAAATACCATATTAATTAACCAAATGTATGTAGATATACCATCCATCTATAGAATATTTACCTACATTTGCCATATAAATTGAACAATGTAGTAAATATACCATCGATGATTGGACGGAATATTTACCTATTTTTAATGGTAAATGTATGTACATGTACCAGTCCCATGGATGGTATAGGTGATGAGGTTGAGAAGCAAAGGAATTACAGAATTACCACCCTCCCGAAAATAAACAAATATCCACTGAAAAGGGACCACTTTAAAAGGAAATGAATCATTTTTCAACCAACCATGAATTTTCAGGTGGATACATTAGTTTTCAAACGGGGGCTCGATTTGATGATTAGATACTTGGATTGATAAGTTCTTGGATCCATGGGACTGGTATATTATCCTACATGAATCGTTGATTTTGACTGTAAATTAGTAGGTGCCATGGATGCTATGGGTAAGGAAGTCTGTAGAAAGTTATTTCCAAAACACAAATGGCTGGGCAAATGAGCAAATCCAGGCCCAACCACCCCCAAAAAAAAACAAAAAAACAAGATTGGAGGTGGAAAAACGGGGCGGTTTCTGCGCCATTTTGATAGACATACCAGTCTTTGAATTGAAACTGAAATGATATCACAAATCACCAAATTCTAGTTGGTGGTTGAACCAACCCTTTGAAAAAATGTTACTGTAGTCAAATTGGGTTCATCTTCCCCAAATTTTGGGGTGAAAATAAAACATATTTGAAACCACCACCTAGATTATAATAAGGGAAACATTACCCATAGATTTGTATTGTTTGATCCCCCCAAATGGGTCCCATTTAATGACCCCTGTGGTAAGGCTGAATCAAACGGAACATGTGGGTATCTTGCAAGGAGCATCCCTTTAAAAAAACAAACAATCTCAAAATCCCTTCCCGTCTCCAAACTGTTAAATAAACCAAACGGCAACTTTTTCAACGCTGAACGACTACTAGAAGAAGCCACAACAAAGTTGATCACTTATTGACCATGATGAAAGTGAACCAAAAAACATCTTTTGTTCCCACTAAAAATTGGCGATCCTTCATCATGTTCCAAGGAAAAAAAAACACACCACTTCAGCTGCTGCTGTTTCTTTTTTCAAAAAGCCGAGTTGCGAAGAGTTGAGCTGTGCGAAACTTTTCAACAAAAGGGAGAGGTCCAAGCGTGCTAACCTGGAGAAATTTTCGGATGACAGGGAAGTTCCACCGACTTGTTTTTTTTTTAAGGACGGATCCATGCAAAGGTGGGGCCGAGACTACCAGTTATAAATGTGGTTATATAGCCCCTATGAAAATCGCCTTTTTTAATGTGCAACTGGGGTTGCTTTAACCCTACCTACAGGAGTTATAACCCCCGTTTAATATCTGCTAGAGGCCCATCTGGTGGTGACTGTTACTGGAAAAGGGGGGTAGTTCCAAGGTATAGAGATTCACGGCAGAATCTTCCACGGCAAACGAATCCACAGAATAATCCACTGAAGTTTAACATAGCCCCTGGAAAATGGTGGTTGGAACACTATTTTCCATATTTTCCTATTGGGAAGGGAACTTTTCTGGGGCTATGTTAAACTTCGAGGGCCAATCCACAGCAGAATAATTCACAGAACTTACAGGATCCATGTATGGTATGTTTAATTACATGAATGGTTGATGTTTATGGTAAATATAGCGTACATGGATCCTATGGGAAAGAATCTGGCCAAATCATAATATTTCACCTGTCAACCTTGCTTGTGTGCTCAGGGCCGGTCGCAGCGAACCCTGCGCACTGTGTCCACTGGTCTTTCTCTGTGAGACTAAAGCTCGGCCTTTTGTAGGCTTTGCCAAAAAAGTTCATCCTCTTGATGGGAATTTCCTACCGCGGGCCAAACGTGCAGTCCCCCACATCGTCCGTGGGATTTGAAGTAACGGTCAAGCACTTGTATCACTCGTTGTTGTTGAGGGATTCCAGGTCTGAATTGAAATCCTCTTACGTGGTTGGTTCCCCCCAGTTTTTGCATACTCCTGACTTGTCCTCTATGTAGTCCATCAAACAATTGACCGTGAAGGGCATAGTTAATTGTTCGACACATGTAGAAAAAGCCTTTGGATACGTGGTAGAAGCCCCAACCACCGTTTTTAAACTCTGCCAGCGACATAGCCCAATGATTTGTGTGTGGAATTTTTACCGGAATAGAAATGTTTCTGTCGAGCAAGAAAGAAATTGTCAACTCCGTGCATGAAATTCCTTGCAGACCAATCTCGTTCTGAGTTTCGTAGGACCATTGGATCGTTCCAAAACTGGAGAATGGCTGCTGGTGTTTCACTAGTCCACGGAAAATCCAAATTGACCCCTTGTTCCCAAAAAACATCTTTGTAGAAAAAATTGGATGGTGTGTACGTCGCCATCACCTCGTGAACTGATCGTCCAAGTTGCCCCAAAAACATTTGCGACCCCTGTTCTTGTCGTTCACGTTGGTCTGACAATTTTGCTTGGCACGCATGCAACTTTCCTAGCATTTCGTAATGCTGTTTCCGTCTGTCCAAATCGTGGTTGAGTTGTTGCTGACATTGTTTCCAATCGTTGTAAAGTGCCGGATTCAGCGTCACGTTGGCTGATTTTGCCACTTGATCCACCAATTCGTTCCCAAGAGTGTCGTAGTTCGGACATTCTTCTCGAGATCCGAAATCCCACACATGTGATTGGATCTTGTAGACTTCGTGTTGCGATTGTCTGTTTGCATAAAAAAGTCTGAGAAGCAAATCTGAATTGGATTGAAAATCAAGCAAGTTCACGTCTGTCGTTTCAAGAACTCGTTTCCAACTATCTATGGCGTATTGACTGTCCGAAACAAGCTTCGTCTTCCGAAAATTTTCGTGCAAGAAAACCATCGCCTGTAGTTCCGCTCTGTCAATGGATTGCACCCCATGGCATCGGCTTACGGCTACTACTATGAAATGCTGTCTCACCTGTTCTACTGTTTTACATGATCTAAGAGTATGGATCCTAGCTTCTTCAGAGGTATCTAAAGATAGAATCAATCCCCAGGACGCCAGGCTGGCAGTTGGAATTTCGGGGTTGAAACAAGATCCATCTGAGTCGAATGTTGGTATAAATCCATTGTCGAGTTGTGATTGGATGATGATTTGCACCTCTGGAATTAAGAAAAAATGCTATACTTCTTTGAAAGCCAATATCATGATGTCACATAATTTCTCTGATTACAGTGCCAAATCAAAAGCCATCATCAATATGAATCGTGTAGGACTCCACAGGCCCAACACATCTATCGGAAAATCACTAAGAACAAGAATCTCACAATCTCACTGTTCCATTTAGATTATAAAGTATGTAATATACCGGTGTTTGTTGTATATCTGGAATGTAAATAAGGCATATCATTTTGTAAAAAATTGAAAATCATGGAAAACCTATAAAAACCTGATTTTTTATCCTCAATGCTTTCACCATCACTGATTTGTCTGGCATTGAAACCACACCTCGCATACGCTGGTGTAAGTTCACATAGCTGCTTGGTGCCACTTGTTCATGGGTCAAAACTATGTGAAGCGAAAGGTTTTCGCCTAGCCAGTCAGCGTTAAAGGGCTGCTGTTCTCCGATCCCCACGTGGTAGGTCGGCTGACTCCCGCAAAGCGAGACAACCGAGACAACCGCGTCCAACACCTCCACATAGCTGGTCTCGTTGATGCGCAATAGGAGGCATCTACCAGTGTTGGCTGTCAGGCAAAAATTGTAAATTGCATTCAATTCCTCACCTTGGCAATAAGTCCTGACGTCTGAACAGCCGCTGTAAGAGTTGTTGTTCGCGAAGATGATCCCCGGTGGTTCTGCCTGGGCTGTCGTGTATGGTTTTATGGTTCCACCACTTTCACGACTACCACACCTGTAGTTGGAGACAACCTCTTTCAATGCCGCCGGAGATTTGACCGACAAGTCCACACTGTAGCTCAAATCCCTACCAGAATTTGGTGCCACATATTCCATCCGAAAGTTGGCTGGAACTGTCAGGCTCCGATGCAGCACCCTGGAGCGATACTCAATGATCTTCTTTATCTCCTGAATTTCTGTTCGCTGGTTGATTGCAAATCCAACTGCATGCCCTTCTTCTTCTCCACTATTGTATAGATGGGTTCGTAGATAACCCAGTTGACGAGGGGCACGCTCATACAATGCCAGCAACGTCGTAACGTCCCGATTGTAAGCTACGTCTGCGCTCCAGTTTGTTGGCGTCATCGGCAACTCTTCTTTGGCAAAATTTCCCTGATTGCCAGCACTGCTATGATTGCTCTCATTGTCCGACATTTCATTTGATTCTCCAGGTGAGGCAATCATGAAATCTTTTTTCTTGTCATCAATCACCTTCTTCTCCTTCGATTCTGTCAGTGATTTCCTTTCCTTCGCTATTTCAGCTTTCAATTTTTCTCTCTCACTGACATTTTCTTCCTTTTCTGATCTTTTTTCATCATTCAGATCCATTTTCTCGGCTTCTGTAGTTTCTGTTTGCTTCTTCTTCTCTTTAGGCTTCTTCACAGCTGAAGAAGTGCCAGCTGAGCCTTTCATCAACTCAAGCAACTTTTTCGCTTGAGTAGAAACTGGCTTCGTCTTCACCACATTCTTCTTCACCTTTGCTGCCGATTTTGCCTTACTTTGTTCCTCCATGGCAACTACTCGGTGCCGAGCATTCACGCTCCCAGGCACATAAATCCACCCTTAAGCCAAAATAAGCAGATCAAAAGATATAATATTTCACCAACCTAGGTTTCACTGAAATAAGGGGATTTCCATTACTAAACCACCATTTGGGGGCCCAGGTCGTGTGAGGTCGCTATAATTTGACCAGAAAGAATAGTCCAAGAATCGTAATAATCCACACAAGAATCCAAGGGTACC
This sequence comes from Breviolum minutum Mf 1.05b.01, assembly GCA_000507305.1. Taxonomy (NCBI): domain Eukaryota; class Dinophyceae; order Suessiales; family Symbiodiniaceae; genus Breviolum; species Breviolum minutum. Next base: position 90,049 of record DF239506.1, read on the forward strand.
TTTTTTTGGAAATCGCTGTATACGGCCTTATTGAGTGACTATACTCTTTGGCCGTCGAATTGCCCCTGAAAAAATATATGCCATATATGTTCGGTGAGGGGGATGGCATTGGGGATATATGATATATGATATGTATACCATGAGCCCTCAAAACCATGAAAAATGTAGGTTTTGGCTACCTAAAACCAGGTTATTTACCATAAAAAACCTCTAAACATGTAGGTTTTGGGGGCCCATGGTATATATAGCGATTACCATGAATACCCCTTTTCAACCAACCATTGTGGTTTTCGTTTTCTTTTGGGCGCCAAAGAAACTCCACGACGGAGAGGGAGAACAGAAATCCAAGACCTTAGAAAGCGACAAAAGAAACACACAACAACTCGGAATGGGACAAATTGTGGCGCTACTAAATGACGGCATGGTTCCAAGAAATCTCCAACAGAACGGACCCCTTAACCTGAGTATCTAATAGCTCTAGCAACTTACTTAGGGGTCCGTTGGTAAGGTCCCGTTCAATTTTTGATGGAATGGCAACTCCTTTAAAAGAGTGGTTATCATATTACCCACACACACACACAATGCATTATTATATGTAAATCACTCAAAATTGCCTTGCATTTGCAGTGTTTGAATCTCTTCCAAATGGGTTACTTTAACGACCCCCGTTAAAATATGTGAAAAACTATTACCTCATATAATATACCTCATATTACCCTCCTTAAAAACTTACAAAAGCCCCTTACCAAAATGTTACCATCAATCAGTCCTATCAACAAAAACCACCTCCTGAGGGAAGTATGGGTGGAACAAAAAACCTTCCAATGATCTGGATAGTGACTGGTATGGGTTTTACTAAGCCCCCCCAAAAAAACTGGACATGATACCCTCCCTGAAACTAACAGCAAAAGCACCTGAAAAAGAATGGCCGGAAGATGATCCTTTCATTTTGGGTTTCGGTTTCGGCCTATTTTCAGGTGCTTTTGCTGTTAGTTTCAGGGAAGGTGTTCTCATCTTGGTTCGGTGGGTTCCATAAACCATTTTACAAGGTGGGCCCCAGTTATACATGAGGTGAAGTAATCCCTATAAATGACCAAAAATAAATGGGTTTCACTGGGGTTGTTTCACCCTACTTGTAGGAATTATTTCACCCCATATACACCCCGGAAATTTAACATAGCCCCTAAGAATAGGGAATCCCAAAAGTAAATTCATCTTCCAACCATGATTTTTCAGGGGCTATGTTAAATTTCGGGGGTGTAATATTATTTATATTTATTTAACACTGGTTTTTTTGGCCCACCTCGTAGCTTACCAACGACTTTGTTTCTAATGTTCCAAGTACCGGGGACATATACTTGTGGCCCATAGATTTCCCATAGAATTAGTCTATAACAAATGGAGATTCCCAAATTGGGATATAGTAAACCCTATAACAAAGGTTCCATTGAAAGGTAGATACTTGGAGGATCATGTCAGGACTTGTAAGTGGCTAGTATCACCCCCATTTATAAGTTATAAGCCATACAAAAGGCCATTTGGAAGGGGAACGTTGCCCGATCCTTAGGGGACTTACGATCACCATGGTTATTAGCCACAACTACTGGGATTTGAGCTGCTGGTGCTTTGTAAATGGATTATTTCACCCCTAAATAGGTGGTTTACGTCCTCTAAATAGGTGAAATGGCCAAATCACCTCAACTAACGATCGTTACTACTAAGTTCCAGTTGGACAGCCTAGTTGTGAGTCATTTTTCTGCCAATCTTCCCGAGTTAGTTGGTGGTTGAACCAACCCATCTGAAAATCTTAGTCAAATTGGAAATCTTCCTCGAAATAAAGGTGAAAATAGAACATAATTTGAAACCACCACCTAGTCATTACATTACCAACCCAAACGATGCATTTTGAAGGGCAAATACCTCAAAATCGCCATAGATTATGATTGTTTCATTCCTCCAATATGAGTACAGTAATTTAAAACCACAGCCCAGCCAGCAGTTTCTCCCGATTTTTGGCTGCTGCACAAAACTTGTGGTTTGGCTCCCTCGCTGGGAGCAGTCGAACCGTTTTCAGATCGCTGCTTTGCAGGTCTCTTCTCCCGAATCGTGACCCGTTGCTCGTCAACGGCCGGTGTCGGGTGGAACGGCTTTGCAACTATCAACAATGACGGGTGGTACTGAAGGAGGAGTCGAAGCTTGCAAGTTCCATGGAACTAGTACCCCGGATGCAGTGCTGAACTGCTGATTCATCCCATTTTTACCATCAAGATTAGAACAGCATTGCTCGGAGATTTCAAGATAAATATCTGATTGTAGCTGGTTTGTAAATCAAAATCTTTTCGAAAATGTGTTGGAAAAACCCTTTTGCATAACTGGGTAGTTTGTTCTCTAGTTGGTGGTTTCAACCCATCTGCAAAATATGCTCGTCAAATTGGATGATTTCACCAAATAGAGATGAAAATAAAAGATATCCCTAGTCTTCCAAATACCTTATGAGTAGGTGTCTGGACCCCAAAACACCTGCTTAGAAGGCCTTTAGGGGTTCCAAACACGTCCTCACAAGGTATTTGGAGGATTTTGGAAGACTAGGGTATTTGAAACCACCACCCACTGAAAATCAACCAAAGAACACCAACCGTTTACAGTTTCACATCTTCCACTCCTCAATTCTTCATCGAAAACCGTGGGCTGCCCTGGTGTCCAATGCACACCCGGAAGCGTGGGCGGAACCCCCAGCTGTATCCATGACCCTCCCAACCGCCCAGGGGAAATCGAACTGAAATCTTGCACAAAACTGGGATGTGATGAATTTTTGTTACTCCCAAAAAAACTAGCATGTCCTAAAAAAATAGTGGTTGGAAGACGATCCTTTCCTTTTGAAATGGCTCCTTTTCAGGGGACATGTTAGCTTTTGGGAGTGGAAATAGTGCCGGATGTCTAACACCCCTAAAATACTTTGCTTGAAATTGAACTCATCCAAATGGCAAACATCTCCCACCAGAAAAAAGGGCGTCATACGGCCTTAAGTTAAATTTATAAGTGGATAAGGGTGATGAATAATCCTTCACTGGACAGTAAAAAGATTCATCTCATGATAAACAAATCACCAATCATACCATTTTCACACATCCATTCGGAGTACCCCACCAGACAAACCCTACCCTCATTCTCCTCAGTTAAAAATACAGTTCTAGTGGCAAGAATTTGTGGAACATCGCCAGACTTCCTGGAAATTTACGCAAACGACTATAAATCGACTATATTTCCTAAACCTGAATTCAGGGGGATGAAAATTCTGGTTGGTCCGAGTGGGATTCACCAACTATGAAAATTTCCTATTAGCAAGAAGCAAGGTAGGATGCACTCATGTATTTTCTCAAAAAAACTATAGCCACTGTGGCGCCTATCGTTGTGGAATTCTTCAAAGACAAAAAACTTCACAAACAAAAAAACAACTGGTGAACGTTTGCCCCAAAAACAGCCAAACATGTCAGATGATATGAAGGGCGCCTATCAATTAACCAAAAAAAATCAGGCAAGTTTTTCAATTGTGTCTTTGCCAAAAAAAACTCTTTCTAAAAAGCCCCAACGATTGGGAAGGGCTACGAATCTCACATGCAAATCCACGTTCTTCCGTGGAAAAATTAACGTATAAATCTTTTGCACAACTCTATTGGCTGCAGCAAACCCTGGTGACGAACGGCAATTTCTGCACAACCAACCCAAGAAATTGCGTGCAAGATGGGGCCCTCTAACTACTATAAGTAGATTTATCCCTATACCCATTGAACAATATCCAAAACGGCTGGTTGTGCAACTGGCCAGTCGCTGGAATCATTAAATATTCAACCTGTCGACCCTGGAGCTTCACATGGAGAGATGGCTTGTCACCGGTGGTTTTTGTTCACGTTTCGCAACAGGAAAAGATGTAGAACCGAAGAAATGTTGCTGAAAATGCTCAGTGCTTATAAATGAATTTGTACAAGGTGGGACCAAACACCAGTTCTATAAATGGGGGTTATAACCTCTATCAGTAGGGTGAAACAACCCCAGTTGCCCATTTATTTTCGGCCATTTATGCGGGTTATTTCACTCTATTTCTAACGATCGGCTTGGGGCCCACCTTGTGGTATGCTGGTGCAGGTTTACAAATCTGGCGATCGCCTAGGATGTACAAATCTATCTCATGTAAATAGAGGGAGTTTATCTACCAACCGCAACTGGTGCTTGCCGGATTTCTGAACCATCCTGACAATAGTGCAACTTCAGGTGTAAATTCAAGATACTGTTGATGGAAGAAATCCTGCACCACTTGAGATGTATAAAACCCAAACAAATCAAAAAATATGACGATAAACTACCTATCCACTGGTGCAGGATTTCTTCCATCACCAGTATGTCGTAATCAGAAAACATACGCAGTTACCAGGTACTTCCATGATCTTCTTGGGTGTACCCGTTGAAGCTAAAACGGTTGGATATCCAAAACCATGCCATGTTCGAAGCTGCAGCTGCAAATCACCACAAGAAAACATCTCAGAGTATCCAATGTGAATTTTCAAAAAACCCAAATGCACCTTGTATATGGACGAAAGGAATTGGTTTTAGCTACATTTATCATAAATCTGATCGGTTCATTGAACCTGAAACATCTACTTACCAATGGTTCCGTTTCATTTGGATGATTCCAGACCTTGCGAAATGCTTAAAAAAATCACCATTTCCATCGTTGACAAAAAGTTCTTGGCTGGAAAGGGTTCCAGGTTGAGGTTTCCATATGCCAGTCCCATTGGGCACTAATATTATGTAAGAATCTCCCAACATATCCCTAGAACATACCAAAACGACCCTCAACCAACAGTTTAGAAAGGAATCCTTTTGGTTTGGGGGTTTGGGGATGCCTGGCGTATGCGAAACAGGGGTATGTTGGGGTTCTCTTAGATATTAGCAAGTCTTCCTCGTATCGAACGACGGTCCGCATCTGACCGCAACCTCCCCATGTTGAACCGTTCGGCCGTTTGGGCGCTTCTGGCGCGGAGATGTTTCATCTATTCTGTACCTCTGGGCCAATGTATAACTTGGTTTTGGAAGACAAACATCAAGAACAAGGTTGTGAAATAGACCCCGGTCGTGATTTTGTTGGAAAAGAGATTTTGAACATTTGGTAGACATGATGCTTCAAAAAGAATCTAGTAGGTGAGGTTTTGTTTGTTTGGTATTTCAAACAATTCATGTCCCATAAGCATACATGAAGTTAATCAAAGAGTGGATAGACTGGCAGCATTGGGATTTTGATAGACAATCTGCGCATTGTTTCCATCATGCATTTGTTTCCATATGAGGAAAAAAACACCTCCTACTTTCCATTATACAGGGATCCTCATAATGGCATATGATAATCCCAATATAACTGGGTAGTATTCCATCCCCTGTATAATATATACCCTAAACAAGCAGGTATTTGTTTTGCACACCTCATGTATTTCCATTGACCCATGATGTAAATTTAAAATTCACCCGCGGCAACCGCGAGACCGGGGTGATTTGACCAAACCAAATGCGCTTTTTCGATGGGTTGTTGGAGGTCGATTGTTTGGGACCTTCATTTCTTTGGATAGCTTGTTTAAGGTTGAATAAATTGCTAAGGTCGATGAAGCTACTTCAGTTCAATTGTTAAGCTTGGGTAGATTTCAGCTAGAGTATCGGAGCGGTAATCTAAATCCATATCATCCAAGGTTCAATGCTAATGATTTAATGGCTAGTCAACCGTCAACCTATTCTCCCATAACCGAACACCCCCCTGCAAAATAAGACCTTCCTAAGGGGTTTACGAAGGGAAATCAATGATTATTTAATAAGCCATAATAAGCCCTTAATAATTGGGTAAATTTGGGGGAGGGGTAGGTTGACTAGTCATGATGATTAATGTATTAGACGTCCAGAATAATAAGGCTTCTTCGGTTCCCAACGAAAAAACCTTCACTGTCCACCGAATCATCGAATGGCTAGTCAACCTACTCCCCCATAAGGTATACACCCCAGAAATAAGGCCTTCTTAAGAGCTTATTAACCATTGGTTTCCCTTAATAAGGCCTTATTAAACCCTTCTTTCCTGAGGGGGGTACGTTACAGAGGGGTAGGTTGACCAGCCATAATCATCCTGGCTGTGAAGAAAAATGCCACCCAAAATTCACAATGATATAGTCAGAACCAATGGTGGAAGCATCGTTGAAAAAATAAACGCGTCAAAACCGGATGTTTATTCTTCGCAAATTTCAAGGCCCAATAAGGGAACCCCTTATGGTAAGCTTGGATTCCCATTATTCGCGGTCCCTGAAAATCCCACTGACAATTCTTGCTGGTTGAACAAAAAGAAACACTAGTGTAATGTTCCAATGTCCTCAAATGTCTGTTTTTTCACAAAACTAAATGTCAATATGGTACCAGGGAAATTTGGTCTGTGCTTTCCAATTTAAGTTCTGCTTTTAGGTATCCCAGGTCCAGGCAATGGGGCGGTTGGTCTATTTCCTTACATTTGGGGGGTGTTTAGAGGGTAAATGTAGAGGTATAATACACCAGCCCCCATTGAGTCAACCTGGGTCTATATGATCTTTTCTAATTAAATGTCTGGAAGTTTAACCGTGTGTCCCTTAAAAATGATGTTTGGAAGACTTCTCTCCATTTGGGGCCAGGTAACTTTTTGAGACAAACAATTAAACTTCGGCGGCAGGGTCAAGGATTATCAAGGGATGGTCGGCCCAAATAAAGGGGAAATGATCCACCATCATCCCTTGATGATCTTGATAAATAACATATACAAGTTCCTTTAAAAAAACTTGTACCCTCCCTACAACTAACAATAGCCCCTCAAAATGTATGATTGAAATGCGATCGTTTCCTTTTGGGATGGTCCATTTTCAGGGGCGAACTGTTAGTTTCAGGGAGGGTAAATCCTGCTTTCTTTTCAAATCTTCCTTTTTGGCGTCAAAGTTTTCAGCTCGGCTCAGTCGACATCCCAGGCGGTTTTCAAATTGAAAGGTTCTTCTTTCTCTACCTGTCGTACCTGAGAATCGGTCACAAGTTCCAACTGGCGAAGGCATACCGGCATAAAGGATTCATGAGGCATATCAGCATAAATGTACCCTACTAATCAATGGAGTTGATATTTAGACAAAAAGTAGTAGTTTAATATTTAAATGGTTGATATCATGGTTATTGTATATGGTTGATATGTATGCTTGTAGGTTGATATGTAAGGTTGTAGGTCTAGTATAAGTTTAACCAGATGTGCAGTCCCTGGGGACTGGATTTTTTACCCTACACTTGATCATAAATTGAAGCCAATGGATGGGTAATTCATTCCAGTAGTATGGAAAAATCAAGATTTTGTCCTCAGAAATTGCAGGGTTGGATGTAATTTCAAACATAATGATGTTTGTCTTGGAACTGGCGGCATTTCCTTTAAAGACCATGAGCTACCCTGCTGGGAACCGGCATGTCCCCACCCAATGGTATGTTGAAGCGGATGATTTTCCTTTTCCTGTTTGATGGTGGGATATGTGCTCGTTGCCTGAAGGTATATTTGAGGGTACAAGTATCCTGGCCCTTCAAGCTTTTTACGGGAACTTGGGGGGTATTTTGTCACTACTTGTGGTAAGATCGGCTTGCATGCATAATTTCCCCAACAGCCGTGGTGGTTTCAATCAAGAACAAAACCATGCTACCCGCAAATAATGGGGAAATGCAAATGGCTACCCCACTTTGGTATTTTGGGCCCCAAAAACTTGTTGTAAGTGTGGATGAAAATTCATGGTTATACTCCGGCACGCAGGCGTGTAGCCTTTGTGGGATTTAAAGAAAAGACCTGCTGAGGTGATTGGACATGGGTCATTGGTGTGTGATAGATGAAGTTGTGGCAATTTGGGGTGAAATTCTCACGGAACTTGAATAACACATTGAGATAAATTAGAGTATGTTGGAGCTTGCCCAAAACCCTTGTTCACAGTTTGTAAATCATGTATTCATTTTGTTGAAGGGAACCCTGTTTCATTGAATCTGTTCTGGGGGTTAGATCCTTAACCGTTGAGATCCCCTAGATCACCCGGAGTTTTGAGTGTTTTTTAAAAGCAAAATGAAAAACAAAAAGAATGATAATAAAGGAAAATAAATATGTTGAAAAAACGATATCATAAAGAAAAAAATTGCCTTTACAAGTTCCAAGCTTTTGTCTACATTCCTATGGCGCATGGTCAAGAATTAGTTACTGATACCGTGTTTAGGCAGGGCCCACTGAGTATATGTTTAAAAAAAGTGACACCCCAAATCTATTATGATCCTTCATGTGAACAAGAACCTGCCATATTTAGGGCTAAGTTTAAGCTTTTCTTACTAAATGTTTGGATTTGTTTAAGGTAATGTGCCTCTTTCTAGTATGGTAAACTACTATTGAATTAAACCAACATTTGGGAAATATGTTCACTTTCTCCATCCACCTCAAGTAAATCTAAGAATGTTGGTAAAAGAATGGCAAATGTTGATCATTTTCATCGTGTCTGTCAAATGTCAACATCCAAAGTTTGTCGCCATTTGTTCAGAACCCCCCCAACGTACCCCCTTGTTATGGACTTATTATGATAAGGCCTTATTAAACCCTTATTTCTGGGGCGGTATAGGGGGGTAGGTTGACTAGCCATGATATCATCATTCAAATCTTTCGCATTAGATGGGTTCAATTATTACTCGACTTTTTCTTCACATACACCCCCAAAGTTTTACACAGCCCCTGAAAAACTGTGGTTGGAAGACTTCTTTCCTTTCTGGATGGCCAATTTTCAAGGGTTATGTTAAACTTCGCGGGGGTAGGCTGGTGATTTTCCTGTTTGACGTTCCTTTCCCTAGTTAGAAGTAGAAATGGACCATCTTTAGTGGAACCTGAACGAAATCTGAACGAATGGAAGGTTCCAACCATTTTGAAGATACATCTCCAACGGAACATGATTGATTTTCTAGTGTCATGCTAGTTTTACTGGGGGGGATGTACCTATATGGCCTATATGTAACAAACTACTATGAAAAATCCACCCCCGGTGTTTCCATGCAGGGTTTTAAAAATACACTCCTTGAAACTAACAACTATAACAGCAAAAGCACCTGAAAATAGGCAAACTCCTAAAAGGAAAGGAACATCTTCCAACTTCCATCCATTTTCAGGTGCTTTTGCTGTTAGTTTCAGGGAGGGTATATGTGCTTTCCACCACCATTCTCCGTGGTTTTTCGGTGTTTGCTTGCTAACCACAGGCCTTGGGCAAATCCTCCGGTGTCACGACCCAATTGCGCGCATTGACGCGGCTGTCTAAGGTCTCCTGGGAACAAACAAAAACACATGGAATGTTTCCGAAAATGGTGGGTTTTCCCCCCAAATCATCCATTAAAAAATAGGGGTTTCCATTATAAATCATCCATTTTAATGGGGTGTTCCAATATAAATCATCCATTTTGGGGGTATATACCCCTATTTTTGGTTCAACACCCACATCCAACTTTGAGCGAAACAAGGTGGTGTTGGCACCCTACGATCGTTATTAAAAAAAAACCCGGCCCTTAACCATCTATAAGGCCATGGAAAATGACATTTTTGGGGTGGTTATACCTATAGGCTATAGGTTGAACCCATGTTGCTACATGGTGGGGTCAGCTAACCAGTTGAGGTTGGTAGTTGAAATCCCAGTATTTACGTGGATTTTATAAACATCCCAGCTGGTGAACGCCGGATTTCAGCCATCAACAGTGCGTGATGGCCTCCTTATCCAGAAAATTCATGAATATTTGACCAGGCCTAGAAGTAGGAGTTATTTCAGTAGATGGGGAGCATCCAAAAAAAACATTGAAAAAAACCAAGCCTGGCAATGATTTGTGCTCTTTTTGGGGTTCAATGACCTCCAAGTGAGGGATCAGAAGGTCACTTTGAATCACATGGCTTATTAAGTCTTCATTCATCCCCAAGAATCCAGGTATGTCCTAAGAAAGGGACTACACCTGCATTCCTATTTTAAGGATAGGATTGGAACCCTCAATCCTATTCGATCGTGAGGGGTCGACCGGATCCCCGATTTGGGGGCCTGAAGTTGTAACCAAAAATCAACATCACATATCATCAAGAAGCTAAGGGACCATAACAAACACTCACGGAGCCCACCGTTGCAGTGTGGGAATGGGGAAGACTCAAGGAATATGATAGATAAGAGCAAAATCAATGGCATATATTTGTGGGGTACTTCTACAGTGTCCAGAAATTCAGCTGATTTGACATGACACATGACTTAGCTGCACATAGACAGGGTTACAGGGTTACAACCCTCATTTGGGAAATGCTTGGGTAAACCCTATGACCCTGTCTATGTGCAGCTCAACGTGGTGAATCTAGAAAGAAAAAAAAACGATTCCTAACAAAAATGGCCCTGGGAAATATATCAAAAAACAATTCACCAAAAAATATTCACCAATCATTATCAATTCATCAATTCCATTCATAGAGTTCTTCACCTCTGAAAAACCAACATGGAAAGAAAAAGAAAACAAATTCATCTTTCATCCACCTCCATTTTTCGGTTCCAGCCGTTCATTTTTCACCCTGAAAGACTGGGAGTGGTTCGCTTCCTCTTGGGGAGGCACGGAAAAACGGAACACAATTCCTCTACTACCCTGGTTGGTGGTTTTCAACCCATTCCAAAAAATATAATTCAAATTGGATCAGTTCCCCAAGTAGGGGTAAAGATAAAAAAAAATAATTGAAAACACCATCTAGTGTTACCTTTGGGTATTTTCGGTCGTGTGACCTTGCAATGAAATTTGGCGAGACTTTAAATGCTTTAGGTTCCTGTCAAGCTTTCTTCTCCGTTTTGCACACATTCAACAATTTTGCAAGGTCATTTTCTTGTTCAACATTGTCATGTAAATCTTGGTTGATCCAAGTCAGTCTTTAAAGATCCCTTCACGGTCATCACCAACTATCTGAAACATTCAACATGCGCAGAAAAACATCACAACAAAAATTTCCACCTCAAAGAAAATTAAAGAACATGTTGAAAAAACACTCCATGTATGGCCGCGTATACATGTGTATGCTATATTTACCTACATTTTTCCCACCAAAATTACCCAGTTTTGAAGGTAAAGCCACGGAAACTTGAAGAGTCTGGCTATAGTTGGTGTGGCCATGGTTTACCCCAATGGTTGTGGCACTGCAACCGGCACGCCTGTACCCAAACTTGCTGTTTCAATGCAAAAATGATGCGTCGACCTGAAAGTAGGCGGAAGAAATGGTCAACCCCACCCTTTCCTGGTTGTATAGGATCCCATGGGACGATGGTATATTTACCTACATTGATCCCATAAAAATCAACCAATATACCAGTCCCATGGATGGTATGGATCGCAATGACCCCTTAGATGGTGGTGATTTTAATTCACCTAAATTTACTTGATTTTTAGGGCTAATGTAAGTCCATACACGATGCCAGATTGCTCCGACTATTCAGGGGTTTTTATCATCGTGGATTATGAGAGTTCTGAAGCACGGAATCTGGTCCTATCTGAAAATGAGAACAACAATTTTGTTAACTTTCAAATATGCCAGGGTCTGAACTCCCTATGTTGGGGATGGTCATCCCACCTTTAATAGGACTCCTTACGCCTTACAATGGGTATTAATAAACCCCTACTATTGGGTTGATGACCATCCCCGATTATTCATTCATTCATTCATTCATCGATGTTCGGACTTTTCCCATAAGGTCTGCCGAAACGAACCACCCCTTGGTGTATTACCGGGAATGTTCGCATTTCAAAGACGTTTTGTACGTCCTGAAGAAAACAAAGAAATAGGATATCACAACGACGAACTAATTCGTGAATTCACCACCTGTCAAGCTCCATTTCGCCTATTGAATCGTCTCAAGACTTCAGCTTTATTTGCTCTCTGTTTGGGTTCACATTCTTCAAAATCCAGAAAATGCACCAAAGGATCACCAACATATTCAGTAAAGGGTTCATCAAGTTTGGCCACACCTTTTAAGCTGGAAAGATATTTTTTGACTTGCATCATGGTTTCTCTAGACCGCTTAAGAATTGGCCGACAAGGAAGACCCGCAACTTTGGCATCAAAACCTAATCGTGATAAGCTCAAACACGGTTTTTTCCGATGATTAGCAAACTTCGGGAAGAGGCTTATTTCACTCAAGTTTTCGATTAGGCGTATTAACTTTTCAAAGGCACAAACTTGGTTATTGACATGGAAATATGGAAATAATGGGAGTCACAAATAGTTTCATTAGAGATGTGCCCCCTCTCCTACACATCATTTAATCCCATACCATCCATGTATGGTTTATTTACCTACGTTTACCATAAAAATCAACCAAATGCGGGTAAATATACCATACATGGATGGTATGGGAATGTTTTTTACCTACAATGATTAACAAATCTAAAAATCAACCATTCATCTAAGTATCATTATGCCATACACCTCCGAAAACTAATATGACAATAGAAAAACAACAAATCTGAAAACGATGCACCTCTTATCTAAAATGGTTGATGCTCCAATTCTGTCATCTTAGTTTTCAGGAACGGGAAAAACAAACAAAAACATGGGGACATTCCCTTGAGAATGACCGCACATTTTCACCGAGGAGCAAAAAACGTCGAGCTTGATGGTTTCAGGTTTGCCTTCCCGAAAAAGTCATGGTTTTTTTTGGGGGTTGCGCCAGGCCGGTTTGGGTGAGAGAATTTCTAGTTGGTGGTTTCAACCCAGTTGAAAATATTAGTCAAAATGGGAATCTTCCCCAAATATAAATATGTTTATTATAAAACATGTTCTGAATACTTTATGTGACATAATTTATGTGTTATAAAAATAAAAAATAATAATAAATAAATTATACAATAATTATATATGTATATTATATATATACAAATATGAATCATTCAAATAGATGATTATGGGAAGCACAATTAAAGATTGAACATGAAATGGTAATACCTTTTCCAAAGTATCTTTTACCCCAGACACTCAATGTATCCTAGCAAATTCGTACAATTCCTGAACATGATTTAGGGGATTCGTGGGTAGGACTCCCCTACAAAACCACCATTTCAATTGACCTCGGCTGAAGCCGCTATTATCTGCCCCATGGCCTATTTTGCACGGTGGTTAAAACACATAGACTGGACTAATTTTTGCGCACACTTCCAAGGTCGAAGTATTCTCCCATGATGGATCCATGGCTAGATTCTATATATTTTACCGATCCATGAATGGTTTATCTTGATAATGTAAGTAAAGATATCAGTCCCATGGACGCTATGGGCAAAGATCAAAAAAAATGATTCTAGCTAAGTTTGATCATAGCCATAGGATCCATGGGACTGGTATATTTACCTACATGAATGGTTGGCTTTGATAGTAACTGGTAGGTAAATATACTGTTCGTCCCATGGATCCTGTCTGGGTCAGGAACTTGAATTTTCAACTCCTTCCCACATGCTCCATGTTTGATTCGGAATTTACCGACCATTTAGGTCAATGCCCACTTTCTTTACTGAAAAAAATGGAACATGTGAGTAAAATTGAGTATATAAATATAAATTCCCTACATTACATGGGGAGCATATAGGTTTGAAAAGGACAATCATCTACCAAACCTCTTTTTTTCTTCCAAAGGAAATAACTTTTAGTATCTTAGGAAATCCTAAGGAAATAACATCCTAGTTATAAACCTTTTTTCTTCCTCTTATTTCCTAGTTATATATCTTTTTTCTTCCAGGCACTTTCCAAGTGCTGCTGATTTTACGATCTGGCTGCCAATTTCTGCTTCGGAAGATAAGTCTGTTTTTTTTTTCCATCCCAACCTCCAGTGGGGATCATATTTTCCAAGGAAAACCCAATCATCTATTCAAACACAGTGTATACAAGTTGGCAAGTTGGTAAATTTACAAGTTCAAAAGCAAATCATCCAAGGAACATCCAAAGGAAATAACTTTTCCCACAGGTTTTTTCAAACAGTTTTGTTTGTTGTCATGGGAAACTTAAGGGGTTTTTCCCCCAATGAACCCCCCCAATGCCACCTTCCCCCCAGGAAATAAGGTATTACCCTCCCCAAGTTTAACATAGCCCCTGAAAATAGGGAATCCCAAAAGGAAACTCATCTTCCAACCATCCATTTTCATGGGCTATGTTAAACTTCCAGGGGGTAAGGGGATGACGGTGATTCATAATCCCGCACTAAAGGCCGGTTATTTCATGCTATTTCTTGGGGGAAACAAGGCGCCTTGCAGCCTGGAACCCCAAGGCCAAGCATTTATAAATGGATGGAAATGGTGATTTCCAACCATTTTCTATATGGGTGTTTCCAAAAATGGTGGTACCCCAAAATGGATGGTATATAATGGAAAACCCTATTAAAATGGATGATTTGGGGGTATCCCTATTTTTGGAAACACCTATATAAAGATTTGGTTCATCATCCAATTGAAACATCCATTTATAAATGGTTGGCCTTGGGGTTCCAGGGGGGTACCCTTACATTTCCATGTTCTTACTTCGTTTTGGTTGGTTCATTTTGACCTGCGAGTTCATCTCCAAAGGGTTCTTCCATGATCTGCGCTAACTCCTGGAATGTTTTTCGACCCGAAAAAATGAGGGACTTGGCAACTTGAGATGGTGCGTTTCGAGAAATGGGAGTGGTTTGTAGTAAAGCTCTAACTCAATGAAACATAATCTTTGTGCCAAAAAGTCAACATGCATTTTCTGAATTTCGAAAAATTTCTTGAAAAGGATTTCCATTTAAAAGAAACATCCGGTGCATGAGTGAAAAATCTGAAACAACTCTCAAATTTTCAGCACCTGGGAGTTTACTCACTCCACCTGGGACCTGTGAATCAGCTGTGGAGAGGTGAAACCCGTCTGTCGGCTTACGACTTGGAGGGGACGCCCGGGACGGAAGTGGATGGATCAATGGGTTATTTCACCTACTTATATTATAAATGGGATTTTTTGTTGGGCTTGTAACCCACCCTATGTTGCGGATAAACTCATCCCACCTTTAATGACGGGAATCCTTATAATGGATATAAAAACTCCCTACGACCAGGTTGATGACCATCCCTACCATAGGAAAACAACGGAAGTTTATGAGTTCCACCTATTTTCTTAATGGCAAGTTTATCATTAGCATCGAAAAGGAATCACCATTAAAATGGTGTTCGCAAGGTTAGGCTTTCCAACACAATGCTGTTCGCAAACCATAAAAACAACACGGAGTGATGCCCTAACCCCGCTTTTTTGCCTTTTTAGCGGAAACCCATGTGTGTTCGTGGAATGGACCCCCTCAAAACCTATTGCACCCTCAAAATGTGGTTTGGAAGAGGAATTGCCTTGCGTCTATGTGGGATTTTTGGTGTCCAAGTTTAGTTTTCAATTGTGTAGTGTTATAGTAAATATCCCACTATTTGACGTGGCCTAGTATTGACTAATACTTCATACAAAACAGGGGGGCCCGTTTTTGTTGGTAATTTGTCTATTTCCACGGTTTGGAAACATCAACGCAACCAACCAACCCAACCCAACCCACCCCACCAAGATAACCAAAACCCAACCAACCCAACCAATCAACCCAACCTTGTATTTGTTGCTATTTTTGGCACTTCCCCCGGTCGTCCTCCGTTGAGTAGAGCGCCCATGCAATGCACAGGACGATCACAGGAACAAAGACCTTGGTATTCTGATCAGTTTCTTGGAGGATCATCCCAGGATCTGGGAATCGTGCCATGGGAACCCCACGTTTCCTTCATTTTTGGATGTTATTTCACCCATATTTTCAGGGCTGAAAAAACTTTCATTTTTCTATATGGGTTTTTGAGGTCCCAGGTCCTAGTTGGTGGAATTAAAATAACCCTGGTGATCGCAAGTCCCTTAACTTGGGGGATGGTTTCCCCTTCCACATGGCCATTAAATCGGGGTGATCTTAACCACTTATATACGAGTCCTGGCATGTTCCTCCAAGTTGGTGGATGCCGGTGTATCAGGACAAACACCAGACGGTCTCTTTACCTACAAGAAGGGGCCCGGGACCCTAGTTATATGGTAGTTATAACCCCAACAAACCCTATGAAAAACCATGGTTGTAACTGGGTATAACTAGGGATAAATCCACTTATAGTAGTTAGGGGGCCCCTTCTTGTAGAGCAAATGAGAAAAAAACCCTTGTTGGTTCCACTTAGAATCACCCCCATTCAGAATCGCCATGGTCCAGTGAGTTCGGCCATTTGGAAGGGGTCCCACAACCATACTTAGGGGATTTATGATCACCATGGTTATTAGCCACTTACCAGTGCTGGGATAATCCTCCAAGTAGGGGATGGAATACTACCGAGTTATGTGGGGAGTCCAATACTTCGATGTTCCAAGAAGTTAGTAAAAGGTTAGTAAGTGGGTTGTAACCCCAATATATCACACTTATAAGCCATTTACTAATGATTTCCTAACCTCGTGGGACATCCAAGTAAGCCATTATATATAAGGATCCCTATTAAAGAACTGTAGCTCACCTGGATCATTGAAGAAATGCTAAATCAATGATGTTTGGGGTGCCAATACACCATTGTTTTTAGGGTTCAAACAGCACCCTTTTGGAAGATGCTGGTACACGAATGGTTGATTTTTTATGGGATGAATGTAGGTAAGTAGACCATACATTGGGTGTCAGGGGGCAATAATGATGGTTGCATGGCCCCAGAAAAATGTTGCCAAAATCGTCGGGCTTTATGTTTGGCAAAGATCGGACAAAATATCAGACCAAAATTGAAAACAGAAAAAAGGAACAACATTTGCAACGGTATTGCTTTTGAAGAAAAATCATTGCCCAATCCATTTTCAGGGAGTGTTACACTTTAACGAAATACCCTCAGCATTTCCGATAAGAAATTGCAAAACATGCACGATTTAGATATAAAATGGTATAAACCATGTAGATAGAGACTGTTTTGTTTGTAGAAAATTTTGGTGATATATATAATGGATCCTAAATATTTCATGTAATCAAATCAATAGTTCAAATCAATAGTTATTATTCTACATATTCTAAAAATTGATATGCTAATAGGTCAAGCTTAACGTATGAATATTTAGAAAAAAACACAAAAACACTTATAAGTTCAAGTTAGCTTCTACACACGAACTACTATCTCCGACTATTCAGGGGATTTCATCGGTGGTAAGAGTTCTGAAGCACGGAATCTGGTCCTATGTTGGGGATAAACTCATCCCACCTTTAATGACGGGAATCCTTAAAAAGGGGTATTATAAACCCCTACTCTATTGGGTCCAAAATACCCCATGGCCCCAAAACCAAAACCCCCCGGGGGCGCAGGTGTGTCTCACGGTTTTCGGTCCCGGACGGGTGTGACGAATCCCAGCAAGACAAAGGGCAAGGTGCCAATCTGAGAGAACAACAAAGCCCCAAGGTTGAAAACAACGGGGGAAACCCCAGAGTTCAGCATATGAGTGTTTCCAAAAATAGGGGGCCCCCAAAATGGATGATTTATAATGGAAGACCCTATTTTTCAAATAGATGATTTGGGGGTACCACTATTTTCGGAAACATCCATATCATATTCAGGTGATACGCAGGGATGCACCAGGAATCCCAACGTGGGCCCCCATGATGGGAAATCCCTAAACAAAGGCCCTATATTGATAGTAGGTATTTAGGGGTGAAAAAATCACCAAGTATCCCTAGAAAACACAATAAATACCATGGGTACACTGTTAGGGGTACACCCAATTGTCCCTTGACATATGGGTCCCTAGGGATCCAATCACCGAACGTCAGAGGATGAGTGGGCCCCAACCAGTTATACACGGAGTTATAGGGGCCCTGCAGAAGTAGGGTTAAAATAACCCTAGCTTCCCATTTTTTAAGGCGATGTATAAGGGTTATAACTCGTACACACCCACCATGCAAAATGATGGGCCTTGGAAAATAGTGACTCCTTTTCGATAATGGCAATATTTGCCATCTATTTACAGTAAACTTCCTGGGGGTGTGTTCAGTAAAACCAAATCCCGCATCGTTTCTTGTCTTTTCTTGTCTGGTTCATGGCCTGTGATTCTGGTGTTGCTTGGAGGATCATCCCAGGACGGACGTAAGTGGGTGATAATCCCATGGTGATCGTAAGTCCTCCTACGGATCGGGTTGTGGGACCGGACCCCTTTCAAACGGCCTTTTTGGGGGTGATCCTAACATATCCTAACTACTTACTAACTGGGATGATCCTCCAAATACTTATAAATGGAGTTAAGAACCTCTATAAATATCCTTGCAAATCGGTACCTGGGGTTATATTCTATGACTATAAACCGCCATAAATGGACCTATTTCACCCTATAACTGGTTTTTGTGGGCCCATCTTGTGGTTTTTTTGAATGGCTGCCGGCTTCCAAGGAACCCAAAGACGAATAAAGCGACTGGTATGGATGGTATAGCTGGCAGGCAAAGGCAATTGAACCTGGGGAATTTCGCCGGGGGCCAAAGATATACAAAAAAGTGGAGCCAAACGATCCAGGAATGTTTCTTCCATGTTTTTTCAAGGAATTTGCCGAAACATAAAGTGTTGAATGTGTTTTTCAATGAGTTTGAGCTTGCCACTTTCTTAAACTCTTGGATGATGCAGGTCTGGGAGGGTATGTTTGAGTTTGGTATGGAAGAATCGTTTGAACGTATTGCTTTTCATGCGTTGCCCTACAAAGGACAGGAGGGAATGTTTCCAAGGGGAAGGTGTATTTGGGAAATTTGGGGGATTCTCACCGGAATATGATAAATATCGAGGACCGCCTCAGCAAAGAATTCCGGGAAAATAAACAAATCCCTCCCTTGCAAATGTTCAAGGGAAAATTTGTTGGATCTCCCTTCCTCATGAGATATAAAGCAGAGATTTCTGGGTTGCCCAAAATGAAACGATCCTAGGAAGTCGCATGATTTTTGATAAATCCACAAGGCAAGTGACAAGACTTTCCACAAGGCAACGTCGTCATCCCCCAAACGTCCCGGTAAAAGGGTGGGTTTTGCGGTTTTCACATTGAATTCTTAGGGGTCTTTTTTCGTGGGCATGTTCCACACTACCCTTTGAACTCAGGGTGAATAACAGCTTTTGATGGTAGAAATTCCAGGTTGCTCCATTTGTGTATCCCTAAAAAGAAAGGAGAAAGCCTTTCTAGTTGGTGGTTTCAACCCAGTTGAAAAATATCAGTCAAAATGGATCATCTCCCCAGGTAGGGTTGAAAACAAACAGTATTTGAAACCACCGCCTATAGTTTTTTGCCATATTTTCTTGGGGCTATGGCATGGCCATGCGGCATGGCTATGGCTATGTTTCAGGGAGAGTTGAGATGGGAGCGTGCAACGTTTGATTCATCCCCTTGGGACTGAAAGAAACAGTTGCGGAATGTTGTCTGCTCCCTAAGACTCCAGACCCCCTCGAATAGGACTGGGGGGTTCCAATCCCCATCCTTAGAATAGCAATGTAGGTGTAATCCCTTTCTTAGGACATACAAACGGATTCTTAGGGGCTGCTGATGGTTCCCCACGTTATGCTTGGTCAGTTCATTATTTTGCTTTTTTGAAGCCCTGAAGATGGTTGCTGTTGTATATTCTCCGCAGCCCACTAGGACCCATGTATCTGTATATTTACCTACCTACACGTTGACTTCTTTTGAGATAAATGTAGGTAAATCTACCATACCCTCTGGTAAACTAACAAATCGCTGGCTGGGATATCTCCCCATTTTCAATAGGAAATACATCGATTCCATCCAGGTCCATTTTTCAACCAACGATGTTAGTGGATCTCGCAGTGTAGTATCAATATAGTATCTTCAATGCTTGTTTTTGGTTCCCATAAAAGGCGGTAGGTGGCATATTAATATAATCCCCCAATTGGCACTACATACCGCTTACATACCACTTATATATTGCCAATTGGGTGATTATATATCACCTACCACCTCTTATGGGAACCAAAAACATCTATTGATATCTGATCCGCCTTGGAAGGTTGCTCTGCTGGCTATGCTGGTCTAGTCACGACGAGATCCAGATTGCACGAAATCGACTGCAACTGCGTGATGCAATTGTCCTGCCAATGTGGACGATTGGATGATCCTACTTCGAGGATCATCCCAGGACTTGTAAGTGGTTACTAACCCCCATTTATAAGCCATGGTCCAGTTCGGCCATTTGGAAGGGGTCCCACAACCCGATCCTTAGGGGACTTATTAACCATGGTTCTTGCTAACTGGGATGATCCTCCAAGTACCAAATGGTTGGGATCAGAAAATGCCAACAGCTGGAAATTCCGTTCACGGTCCGTTGAACATATTTAAAGACCTACTGGGAAGATTGATGGTTCAGAAACCCTCCTAAGCACCTGGGATTCATAAACCCTGTGAATGATGGGATTAAGTACCAAAAACGGTGAAAGCCGGATTTCCTTCATTTCATCAACCGTATTTCGAAAACAGCTAAAATAAACATCCCGATTCTATCCAACCATGAACCCACCAACCACCAGGGGATTTGGCGAGTCCATCTGTGTCCAAAGCGCCAAGCTTTTACCCTCGCCATCATCTCGATGTCTTAAAGGCCTGAAGATTGATGAGAAGCTGGGGCGTCATCCATCGGAAGGTCATCGTAAGTAGGAAATTTACTTCAGGTAGTGTGGTTTCAGCAGGGGTCATTATATTACCAATGAAAATAATCATATCCAGCACCTTCCAAGGGGTGCCAAATAAACCCTAAGGGATGTTGAATTGACACCCTTTAGCAACCATTTGGCACCCTTTGGAAGGTCCAGGTAGATTTGTCTTGTTTTCATTCCCCCCCAAAATGGGTCCCATTGAAAATGACCCCTGTTCTTCCCCCCAAACATTGCTTTCATCCGTTGGGCAGCTCACTCCCGAAAACTGACGCTGGAAAACCCCCAACATGGATGCTTTTGGAAGAGGTAACTCCCTTTAAACAAAACAAAGATCATTTTTGGTATCTATGTTAGATTTCTGGGTTGTATTCATATTGATATTCTCATATTCAAAGTCATCATCATCATCAACATCATCATCACCAACACACTTGACCCTTGATCTCCAATAACATCAATGTGAATATCCAAATCTCCACCCCCCCAAAAAAAACAACCAACCAACCAACCAACAACAACCAACAACCACCAACCATTTCCGACCATCTCAACACCGCCCTGCACGGCTCAACTTTTGTCGTGGCCTAATCAGCATGGATAAGCTGGATAAGATCAAGGTATGCGGTCGACCCGTCCTCACCTCAGTCGTGGGTCAGATCAAACTTCCCTCCGTTGTTGCCCGTTGCGCCGTTGTGGGAAGCTGTTTACGACGACGGTTGCCCCTTTTGGCGTTGTTGGGGGTATTTTTTTTAAACCGGGAGGGGGGGTGGAGAAGAGAAGGTTGGGGGGTGGGTGGATGGTGGGTTTTTTTCGTCGAAGAATTGATGAGATTTTTTGGTGAGGTGATTCGAATTTGGTGCTTGTGATGGTGATTCCAACTTGTGGTATTTGTGGGTTTCTCATGGGATTGCTAAGCCTCATACAGTCCCTACCCCTTCTAACCACCTGCGCCATACATGCGGATTCCTCTTCACCACCAGAATGACATGACATTTTTTGGCAGCAATCCCAACTCCCAACCTTTCATGATTGCATCCTGGGGGCCACAATTTGGTTGTGAGTACCCTATCCTTTCCCATGACACATCCATGGGGCTGGTATATTTACCTGCATGAAAACAATAAAAATCAAATATCCATGCAGGTAAATATACAAGTCACATGGATGGTATGGGTTTTGCCTGGTTTTGTGTAGTCAGGCATTTGGAACACTTCAAGACGATCAAATTTCAAACGTCCCTCTCAGACTTGGGCCTATCACCACTGAGAACAATGGAACAAACATGGAAAAAATACCAGGAACAACACTTGTTTGGAACAAATCTTCCGGGAAAATTAGAACATTCAAGGGTTTTATTCTCGAAATGTGCCAAAGGCAACACCTTTTCATCCTTTTTTCAAGAAGATAAGACCCCTTTTTCAAAGAAGTTATGATCACCCAGAATTGATTCCTGAAAAATCTGACAGTATTTCCCGGAGGGTAGCTTTGGTAGAGGTAGCCTTAATTAGCCTCCTTCAAACTAACAGTTCGCAGCTGAAAATGGATGGTTGGCTTCCTAGGGGAGGTTTGCTATGTAAGTTGCCTTGAGGGGAAATTTCAGGAAGGAATGGTCATCGAACCCTTAATAGGAAAACCTTATAATGGGCTACTATAAACCTTTACCATTTTATGTTGATGACCATATTTCCAAAAATGGGAGTTTACACCCTTTATAGCACATATATTGAATTTCAGGATCTTACCTCCCAGTGGCCCAACAGTCTGTATTCCAAGTCACGATGTCATCGATCTCCGGATACCTCAAGAAAAGATGACAAGGAACCACGTGACCCGAAATTCATGGATATTTGGCCGGGGAGTAGATTTTTCAGGAGTGAATACGAATAGGCTGTTTGACTCAAACTAAACTTTTAGGAAAGTTTATCTCCCAAGCATCAGATTTTTCAGGGACGCATTGTGTTGGTTTTAGGGACTGTGACTATTGGTAACTAAGGTCATGAAAAATGCTATCTCTGAAGAAAATGTGATACAATGAGGCGGGGAAGTTTGCCATTATCATGGTTGGGCAATGCATCACTTATATATGAGTAATATTCATTTCAAGTACTGTCCGTAAGAATCCGGAACTGTGTGTCCTAAGAATACCGGGATGGTTCACCCCGATCCATTCCTTTCGCTTCTTTTCGGACAGAAACCCGAACAAACCCTATTCGATGTGGATCATAATGTGCGGTCCTCAGCAGAATCCTATGACTTTTGAACTCACCCTAAGTATCCTGACCCCTCAAAACTGGCCATTTTGAGAACCCTACCCCTGCTATACAGGTTCAAACCCTTCCATTGCAGGGTCCAATGATCCTTAGGGCACAGAAATATCTGCAGTATTCTGTAATCGTAAGGGATCACTGAACTACCCCTAGTCATTTCAGAAACATTCTGGTGCTTCAACGATTGCTCCAGATGATGGATGGCAACCCTTCATTCACCCTAACTTAACTTCATTCCCTTAGCTCCCCTGATATCAATGGTCAATTTTGGATAATCACCCTAGTCATGGCGAACGTATCAGTCGCATCTCCCAAAACTGCTTGGTGCTCAACCCCCACCTTGTTACTCATTTGCTCGTCATTATAAGCACAGCCCAAATATAAAAGTATCCGCTTAACAAGTTCGCTTCAAGGAAGACCATCTCCCCATGAAACGTTCAACTTCTAATCACTCCCTATCACAAGAGAATTCGTCTCACCATATCATTTTGGTCATTTATCACGATATATCAGGATATAATCATCAGAATTTGATCAAACATTACAATATATGTGTTGCATTCCTTTCAGAAACCTTTTACCAGTTGTATGGGAATCTTTTCAAAGCAATGCATCGGGGACTTGATTCAGGATATGAATTTCCAGTGCGTCTCAGAATCGAGAGGAGTTAATCCTCCACCCATCAACAGTAACAACAAAAAACGAGGTACAC
Organism: Breviolum minutum Mf 1.05b.01; assembly: GCA_000507305.1. NCBI lineage: Eukaryota > Dinophyceae > Suessiales > Symbiodiniaceae > Breviolum > Breviolum minutum. The sequence goes on from DF239506.1 coordinate 113,782, forward strand.
AGCACACGGCCCCTAAAAGTAACATAGCCATCCATTTTTAGGTTCGAACTGTTAGTTTCAGGGAGGGTAATTTCCCCAAAAAAGGTGTGAATATGGGAGATCCCATCACCCCTTGGCCAAACGAACAACAGTTTACCTCTCAAAAAGCAGGCCATTTGGCCCCCCCCCCAAAAAAAATGAACTGTCTTCCAGTTCCATCCCATTTGTAGGGGCGAAGTGGCAAAATTAGTTTTCAGGGAAGGTAGTAACTTTCTTTTGAACAAACCCAGCTAGTTGGTGGTTGAACCAACCTCTTTGAAAAATATGCTCGTCAAAATGGGTTCATCTTCCCCAATTTTGGGGGTGAAAGTAAAAAATATTTGAAACCACCACCTAGCCAGTCAATGAACTAAACAACTATGAACATTATGAACTATGATTATAGACCCTGAGATAGTCAGCAGTTGAATTTTACATCGTATAGTTTGCCTCTAGAAAACATATCCACGATTTCCCAAACAGTCTTTTGCAAAGTGGTTAAAATACATGGACTGGGCTATTTTTTTCACCCACTTCTAACTTCGGAGTATTTCCCATCCCATGACGATAATACACGGGACGATTATATACGTTTAACGGAGCCATGACGTCGTTGATCTTGATGGTAAATATAGCGTTCGTCCCATGGATCCTATCGACATGTCAAGGGTTACCATCCCACATCGGACATCTCCAAGTCAGGAACATCCGTATAACACCAAGGTGCTCCAAGATTTTCATATATTCTTCCGGATCGCGACCTGGGCTATAGCAAGGCTCAAGCCTCAAATATGACATGAACCATGAAAGTACTGATTAGTTCATAAGGATCCCTATCCCATAGGATCCATGTATGGCATATTCACCTACATTTGGTAAATATGTAGGAAAATATACCATGGACATTCAGTATCTGGGTATAATATAAGCTAAAGAATTTTTTCCTAATATATAACTGGGTAGTTATAATTCATCCCCTAAACAGCTTACATAACCATGGTCAACTGGTCTCAGGATCACGTCGTGTGTGAAACATCCACCGGTTTGGTCGTTGGTTGCTTTTCATGGCTTGGTGGAGCCGGAGGACTGCCCGTCAAGGGAATCCCTTGGTCAGCTGAAAAATAGTCGGTGCCACCAACTTGGAAGCATCAACAAAAAAAACATGCGCAAAGGTTTTGTTTAATTCTCGTACCATTTGAAACATATGCTTGTCACTTGTCAAAATGGGTTTCATCTGGAAGTTTCGGGGGTGCACATAAAAATCTGAAACTACCACCCGGGCCGCCACCATGAAAAAGTGGAGTCCATGATGGAAATCGACGGTCCAATTCTATACTACCGTAACATCCATGGTGAAACATCAACCAAATCCCCAGGGAATCCAAGTTGAAACATCAGGAATTTTATAGGACAAAATCCCCAGTGGTTTTTGCGTGGTGTGTTTTGCTGACATCCCAGGGTGACAGCTGTTGATGGCTCCCACTACCATTTTTTTGTTTGTTTAGGTGTTGCAGTGGATACTCTTGCTGAAAAAAAACCATCCAAACATGTAAGATTCCTTGTGGTCACCGGGGTGTTTGGAGACACACCCAAATTCCAAACAAATCACCCAATCCCATACCATCCATGTTTTTGAAATCGCGATGTTTGAGATGAATTTCTTGAAATCCTAAACCTTGGGCATTCTGGGGCGGGGATTACCTTCCAATCAAGGGGTGACCAAACAGCAGGAACTGTTCGCGATGATATTTGCCCAGATTTATTCAAATTTCACGGAGAGAAATTTCCATCTACCCTCTAGTAATCTCAAATAACTATGAAAAATCCACCATGGATGTAAATATATTTCCTATGGCCATCTACTTGGATGTCCAGGGAAGTTAGTAACAGGTTTGTAAATGGGTTGTAACCTACTTGTAAATGGGGTATATTGGGGTTATAACCCACTTACTAACTATTTACTATCTTCCTGGGACATCCAAGTATGTTAGATTACCAGAATGTACAAATGTTGAACATCCCATTTCTATGGGTTTTTTAAAGAGGTGGATGTCAAGGGGACAATGCTATCAAACAGTACCTCGTCTTCATTGCAGCCACGGAAAAAAGGGTGCTTTCCATGAAATCCTGGTTGTTTAGTAGGGAGATGTAGGGATCCTTATAATGGTTTATGAAATAATCCCCACATAACTAGGTAGTGAAATCACCCATGTACCCTAAACAACCAAGGTGTTTTTCATCATTCGGAGATCTTTCCATTTGAAAAAAAAGTCGCCGAGAAGCATCGTTTCAAGTGTTGCTTCAAGGCGATTGGGAAAGCAATCCTCAGGTTCAGGTTATCATCAAGTGCGACTTTCCATGGGACCGGTATATTCATGGTATATTTACCAACATGAATGGCTTAAATGTACATCTTATCACCCTAAAATCACTGGTGATTCATGGGTTATTTAACTTGCATTTGCTTAAAATGCTTGGGTTTCCAAGTGAACCAAAAAAATTTCTACCAAATGGTGGTGAAAAATGGTGATGAATCTCATGGGATCGAATCCGTAAAACATCACGAACGAAACAAATCCAAGCCACGTCATCTATCTAGTCAATATATATATATATACATGCCAGTGTCGATCAACTCCTTATATTGGGGATGGTCATCCCACCTGTACCAGGGAATAAAAAATTGTGTGACATTCCATTGAATATGGGCTGATTAATAGGTAATCCTTATAATTGGCTTATTATAATCCCTATGTAAATGGGTAGCATTTCATCCCCTACCCTCCCTGAAACTAACAGCTCATCAGCTCGCACCTGAAAAATGGATGGTTGAAAGATGAATGTCCTTTCGGGGCCCGGCCTATTTGCAGGTGCGAACTGTTAGTTTCAGGGAGTGTATATAACATATATATAACTCAAACAACCGGGGTTTACTTGGATGTCCCAGAAAGTTGGTAAATGGTTAGTAAGTGGGTTATAACCTACTTATAGATGGGGTATATTGGGGTTATAACCCATTTACTAACTTCCTGCAACATACAAGTACCCGGATCACTGCTAAGGCTCGGGTGACGAACTCGGCCCTGCGGTTTTTTTCAACGAACCCATCCGAAGGCTCCCAATGTTTGGACCCTAAAAAACTGCTCAGATCTGATCCATAAAAGCTGGGGGGGTTTGTAGCTGGTTTGTGAATCAAGATCCTTTCAAAGATGTGTTGGAAGAACCTCTTGCATAACCGGGTAGGTTTGTTCTCTAGTTGGTGGTTTTTCACCAACCCCTTTGAAAAATATGCGAAAGTCAAAAATGGGTTCATCTTCCCCAATTTTCGGAGTGAACATAAAAAATATTTGAAACCATTACTTACTCTGCAATAGTCACGAGCCAGTTCGTTAAAAATGGAGTGAAATGGGACCCCCCCTTTAGGTAGGGTGAAATAACTGCAATAAACAACCCATTGATTTTCGGCCATTTATAGGGGTCATTTCACTCCATTTGTCAGAATCGTAGGGGCCCACCTTGTACCCCCAAAAGGAAAGGATCATGTAGCAGGTAGCATATATGTGTATTGTTTCCGGGCCATTTATCATAAATCCTTAACCTGAATTGTTTGGCCATTTTGGGGTCCGGCTTCCCGGATCCCGGATCCACCACCATTTCAGGTGACCAACCGGCGGGGTTCGCTGGTCGCTATAAATTGCCTACATGGATGGATCCCAATATACGGGTACATGAATCCTAGGTGAAATTTCGATCATGCTAGCATGGATTTGTATTGTTTGATTCCCACCAACATGGGTCCCATTTAACGCACCCTGCAACCAAAGGGGTGTGAGACACCTATGGATAGATGGACCGACCCTTTGTCGAAAAAAAAGATCCCGAGATGCAGATGTCGGACGATGCAGGAGTAGATGTCCTAAGCGCTTCTCGGATGACTTGGATGTCCCGGGAAGAAGTTAGGATCAACGGTTAGTAACTGCCTTATAACCTGCTTATAGATGAGGTCATTATATCTGGGGTATCACCCACTGATCCTAACCTTTGATCCTAACTTCCAACTTGACATCCAAGTACCAGGTCAAGTGCGTATACGATACAGGCAGTTGCTACCCTTTGCTCGTCATTTAGTAGGAAACATGGCCATCTCTTGACTCATTTGCTCATCATTATCAGCACAGCCCAGTGAAGAAAGATGAGCCAATCATCACGATCAGCACCAGCCAGATACACATACAGTACATTCTATCTCTACCCGTAGTTATAGTAGAATACGCATGTATGATATTTGCAAAGGTACACGTACTGCCTTCGTCGGTGGTGATATTACGAGTATCATGTTGAGCAGGAAGCTAATCATCATCATAACTTCTGAGAGACGAACATGGCTATCAAAGCGGCATCAAAAACATCAATACCTTTTGTTGAAAGGACAGGTTCATATACCCATCAACAGTTGGAGCTGAATTTTTGAAACCTGAACCCACAAAAGTCCTAAAACCCACCCGTTTTTCCCTTCATCAGAGACTCTGTGTGTTTTTATCCCGAACCTTTGCAACTATCCCAAAACAAATCTTCCACAGTGAAGCACCACTTGGAGGATCATCCCAGTTAGTAAGTTAGGATCACCCCCATTTATAAGCCATAAAAAGCCTTGTTCTACCTATGCATGAGGATACCGGATACCTTTCTCTTATCTTTTCTTCCAAAGGATGAAGCATGAAGCTGGCAGCGAAGCAAGAAACACCACCCATATGGGTACACCACAAATGTCCGAAGTCCTGACACCTGGTGGAAAATTCAAAGCACTTTCCATACCTTTGCTTGCACAAACCTCCACAATTAACGCAACTCATCACTCATCACAAGGCCATAGGCACGACAATTTTTTTCCGCAAATTGTACCAATCATTGGGGCATTGGCATCAGAAGAGCAGATCTGTGCACTCACTCAGACTCACTCACACCTCGCGCGGTCGTTCCCTGCCCTGCCTTGCAGGAATGGTGATGACTGCCACGGAAAGACTCCCTAATGCTCTCTTCAAAATGCGTCTCAATGCCTCTGGAATTGTGATGCTCTCCAGAGAGGTGCAGCCGTGAAAGGCATTGTCTCCAATGTGAGTCACAGACTCACCCAAAGTGATGCTCTCCAGAGAGGCGCAGCCAAAAAAGGCACCGTCCCCAATCGTAGTCACAGACTCACCCAAAGTGACGCTCGGCAGAGAGGTGCAGATTGAAAAGGCACTGTCCCCAATCTGAGTCACAGACTCACCCAAGGTGAGGCTTTTCAGAGAGGTGCAGCCTTGAAAGGCACGGTTCCCAATGTGAGTCACAGACTCACCCAAGGTGATGCTCTCCAGAGAGGCGCAGCCAAAAAAGGCACCGTCCCCAATCGTAGTCACAGACTCACCCAAAGTGACGCTCGGCAGAGAGGTGCAGCGTTGAAAGGCACCATCCCCAACCTGGGTCACAGACTCACCCAAGGTGAGGCTTTTCAGAGAGGTGCAGCCTTGAAAGGCACGGTTCCCAATGTGAGTCACAGACTCACCCAAGGTGATGCTCTCCAGAGAGGTGCAGCCGTAAAAGGCACCGTGCCCAATTTGAGTGACAGACTCACCCCACGTGATGCTCGCCAGAGAGGTGCAGATTGAAAAGGCACTGTCCCCAATCTGAGTCACAGACTCAGGGATTGTGAGCAAAACTAGCTGATGTGAGTTTTGGAAGGCAGCCTTGGAAATACGTGTCACGTTGGAGGGGATCTTCACCGCAAAACATCCCTCTGTATGGATGTCATGTTTGGTTGCTGCTTCCACTTCCTTCCTTGTGTATGTGACAGTCACTAGGGATTCAGCACCCAAGAGCCCTGCTGCGTCAAGTGTCTCGGCATCATCTATGATTGAGGTGCCGCGCAGCAGCTCCACATTGAGGACTTTGCGCTCAATCGGATCTCGATGTGTCGGATGCTTCTCAAGGAGCATAGCCTTCAACTCCCGAACAGTGGCTGTCATCACAACCTCGAGGGTGATGACACCGCCTTGTAAGGTGTTCAATTGAACTTCACAGGACATGGCTGCAAAAGGACAGGTGCAAGGCAGAGTCGCATGGAAGATAGTAGATTACAGTCAGGACATGGCCAAAGACCTGCACTGTATATCCGGCTAGCGCTATGGGTGTTCAAAACATATTGAACCGAGTAAAGCTGGAAGCAGCCAGTTCTGCGTTGCACCTGTTACAGTATGTCAAAGGAAGATTGAAAACCTATGCATATATTCCAGACTTGTGGTGAAATGTCGAGCCATCTCCTCTGGACTGCTGTTTGTTGTCAAAGTCATTTATGGTTCCATCCTGCGCCCCCAAAGCATGTCCAAAAACATTCAAGGACAACCTCTAACGAGCTGGCTCAAAAATGAGATGAAAATCAGAAGGAATGCAAAATTAATCACATTTCTATGTGATTTACATCGTAGCTGGTTCTGGTCGATTTCGGGTCTAACCCATTTTGACTCAAAGGCCATTTGGAAGGGGTCCCACAACCACCTTATTTAGGAGACTTATGATCACAATGCTTATTAACCACTTATCAGTCATGGGATGATCCTCCAAGCATGTGCGACTTGAGGAATTGACCCGATCATAAGGTGCCAAGCGGCCCAATCATCTCGGGACAAATGTGCAGCATACCTTTGTTTTGAGGTCACGAGGTCCATTGCTTGGATGTGAGGGGAAGGAAGTTAGGATCAATGCTTTTTGACTGGGCTGTAACCTACATATAAATGGGGGTATATTTTGGGGTTATAACCCACTGATCCTAACTTCCTGTGAACATCCAAGTGGCACTCTTGTCACCCGGACAAAGGGTACAAACAACAAGAGTTCCAAGGTTTTTGAGGAAATTACACTCTGGTAAAGTAACATAGCAATGGAACATGGACCCACTCTGATTCAAGATGTATTGCCTATTGGGAATGGGGATATTCCGTTGCTATCTTAGTTTACCAAAAGAGTAAGATCTACACTCAGCACTCCAATTCATGACGCAAATGTTTGATTAGCTTCCTGGCAGGTGCTGGCCTGTTAGTTTGAGAGAGGGAGATTGAACCCATCCGAAGATCAAGCAAATCTAAGTAATGCCAAAAGGAAAGGACCGTCTTCCAACCATACATTTTTTTGGTGGGAAAATACATCATCCCTGGCATCACAGGCTAGTGATGCAGGCTTGCTTTGAAGCACCTCATTTTTGAGAAGCTAAACGACAAGCTTGGGAGACAGTGTGACATCCCTTGTGCTACCAGAGAGTCCAAAAAATCAAAAACCTTCTGGTAGTCCAAGCACAGGTGCAACATGACCCATCGGTTTTTTGGCTCATGAAGAACCGACCCTGACAAATCTGAAAGTCCTTGTTCAATGGCTGTTTCTGGTTCCCATAAAAGGTGGTAGGTAGCATATAACCCCCCAGAAGGCAATATATAAGTGGTATA
>DF239506.1:121592-132180 GCA_000507305.1 Breviolum minutum Mf 1.05b.01
TTTCTTTCGCCATTTCAGAAAAAAACTTTAGCCGAGACTGTTAATTGCATACCCAAAGGCTTACGCAAAGGAAACCTCTTTCATGGACCTTTTGCTCAACTCTCATATACATAAGTGGTATGTAAGTGGTATATGTTGCCAATTGGGTGATTATATGCTACCTACCACCTATTCAGGGAACCAGGAAACTCCAATGACTTGTGATACCATCCCCCTTGAACATAAAGATGATTAACAAAAAGGGTGAAACGACTATCCTTTTTTCAGGTTCCAAAAAATGGACATTCATGTGTGTGTATATATATATTTCAAATTTCAATATCTATTACATAAGTGAACTGTGTTTTTTTCCAACCAGCATTTCCCTAAAATAAAACCAATGCCCTACTAAACTACATTTTGCTGGAAATATCTGTCACTGTCAAGGTCACGTATTTTTTCTTTGCAGCAAAAACTCGGATTTCCATGCAGCCACATTGGAAAGCACGTGGCATTTTCTCGCTCTGTATTGATTTACATTGGGGGCCCATTACTAACTTACCCTTTACAACGGCTGTGCCCTGTAGATCTATTTTGAGTTGGGGAAAATGAAGTGGTAAGGTGAAATAATGATCACAATCTACCCAGCTAGGTCCTTAAAATAGCTCAAATGGCTTCTTTCCATGCAGCCTAAAGCTAGCAAGTCAAGGTGAATTTTGGTATTCCCGAACCAAAAAACTGTTTCATGTCATCTGGGGATCCCTTGCATCCTGGTTGGTTAATCCCGTGTCATTTCATCGCCCTGGGCCCCAACCAACCAGGGTTTTCTGCTGATCACGGCCACCCAGGGTGGCGATTTTAAAATGCAGCTCCTGGTTGGTGGTTGAACCAACCCCATCTCAAAAAAATATGCGAACGTCAAAAATGGGTTGAACATCTGCCCCCAAATTTCAGGGTGAAAATTCCAAAAAAAATCTTTGGAAGTTGCCACCACCTACCCTTGGACCCCAAAAACCCATGGAAAAATGAAGGGTTTTACACCCCCAATTTTATGGGTTATAACCCCTAAAAATGCAGGTTTTGGGTTCCCATGGTAGTGACAACCTGCAGCTTTCCTCCAAGGAACCTCAACATACTCTGCAAGACTTTCTGCAACTCCGCTAAGGCTTTTCCACAACTCCAATGCCGTTCATACGCCTGGAGCTTTCACTGACCCGTGGGTTCACCCGTGGGGACCGGTGGCGGCCAAAGATCAGCAGGAGTACCCGAAACGCCGTGGAAACTCACAGGTTTTATGCCGTTTTGCAAAAAACGGTGGTTGGGTTGGAAGATGATTTTGTTTTTTGGGGGGGTTGATTTTGTGACATGAAATACTGCCCGGTGGATATCCTGTTTTTTTTGCTGGCTTGGGAAATAATCCCGGGATAATATGGTGATTAACATAATGGGTGGATATAATCATTTGGTGGAGAGACTGGTAGATAAAAGGCTTAGTATAATCCCTCCATTAGACAACCCAAACAACCAAGGATTTTTGTTCATTGCTCACATGAATGTCGGTGAAGCTTTCACCAGCCAAAACAGGGTGAAAAAGCATCGTTTTTTGTAGGCAGCTGTGGCTGGTTATTTGGTGTCAAGTCCATGGAAATGAAGAGCAACGGCTGTTTTATCCAGGTTCAATGGTACTGTCCAAAGGTAGTACATATCATACATAGAAAATATGTATTATTCATATCTTTTTATACATCTTCTATTCTCCAACCAAAAATGTGAAGTGCTTTTCCTATGTTTGGTTACTTTTTCAAAAGAAAATTCCTAAAAAATACTGGAACCTCTCATCCCTATACCTCAACATCTTGACCCCCCCCCCAAATTTTTTCGGGTGCAAACATGTTAGATTTGCATGCAAAAAATGCAAATCAAGAAAACATCCAAACATATTCTTCCAAATGGTGGGATTTGCTGGTGATTTCCCAATACCCATAGGATCCATGTATGGTATATTTACCTACATTTACCATCATTTACCATAAAAATCAACCAAATGAAGGTAAATATACCATACATGGATCCTATGGGATATGTAGAAAGAACAGCAATCTCCAAAAAAAACGAATCCAAGTCATTGGTGCTCTTAAACTCCAGCCAGTTTGTGCTTCAACAAAAACGGGGCACGTCACATGTTTCATCATTTCCCCAAAGATTCATTATATTTCTTGCGATAATTACTAGTGTCATTGTTATTAAATTTTTAGTATATATATATATATATTATACATTTTATGATTATTTCTACCAGGGGTTTGAAAAAATCACCAAAAAAATCCACTAAAATTTCCAGCCGAAAATTCCGACCTTAAGAATCATGGGATCTCAAAACTAGGGGTTTGGAGATCCCTACACCATGCTATACAGATCCAAACCCCTCTATAGGAGGGTCCAATGATTCTTAGGGTAAGGCATACTGCCTCGCCTGATTGGTACGGAAGGCCAACAAAAGGCCAAGAACTCCTGGAGTTGTCGCGACGTCGAGTCCGTCCAACGTCCGGTCCGGTCTAGGCCGGACAAAAATCCAGGTATGAAATCATGGCACTTATGGTGGTTTAACAAGGGAAATGGGACCCTGGCTATTTCAGGGAAATCTAGGTTGGTGAAATATTATTTTTGGGGCATGTTTTTCGAGTGAAATGGGGCCCTCTTTATGGTGAAATAACCCTCCTCTAAAAGGGGACCACCTTGTGCTATGTTAATTTCGAGGGTTGAGTTGTAAGTAGGGTTGTAACTAACCCCAGTGACACCCATTTATTAAGACCACTTATAAGGGTTAGTTACAACTTACAACTATAACTCCATTTATAACGATCGGCTCGAAACGCCCATCTTGCACCAGTCAGAGAAGCTGCTGGATGTGGTGAATTCATCCCCGCTGAAGTGTGGAATTCGAAATGTGTATCGATCTAGGTGGTTTCCTTAAATGGTGGGTTTTCCCCCCAAATCATCCATTTTAATAGGGTTTTCCATTACAAATCATCCATTTTGGGGTTTTCCCACTATTTCAGGAAACCCCCATCTAAACATTACTTTGTGACTTTGGTGTTGAGCCAGCCACTAGTCTTCTTTGGGTGATGATTTTTTTCTTCGGCATCTGGGTGGTTTTGTCTATTTTGATGCTTCGGTAATATTGGATTGCTGATTTTGGTGGCTTTTACTTATCATATACCAAAAACTACTTGAAAGGGTAGAAAAAAATCCGTCCATAACCATCTCAACCAATCATGCAGCGGGATGTCAACTGATGATGTTTTTGGATGGGGGTTGACTTGCCCATGCTTTAATTTTAGAACCACAAACATTACGAAAGAAGTGTCCCACAACAAAAGTCAGGATCAATGGGATAGCCACTGGGTTTATATACAAACTCGCGTAAATTTGTATATAGAGAAAAAAAAGGGCTGTATAACCCCCTCATGTAAATTAAACTACTGATTGGACTGATTGCAATGAAGTCAAATGAATCAAGTTTCTTTCAATTGAATCAAGGCCTTGATCTTCTTGAAGTTAGAAGTGTCCCAAATTGAATCCCTTCTTTCTCTAGTTGGTGGTGGAACCAACCCATTTGAAGCATATGCTCGTCAAAATGGGTTCATCTTCCCCAAATAGGGGTGAAAATATAAAAAATATGTGAAACCACCAGCCAGTTTACTTTCGCCATTCGTTTTTTCGACCGGCTTTCTCCGTTTTTTTTGGCTCCGACTAAGAGTGGATGAACCACGGAGGAGTTCTTCCATCTCCAGCCAGTGACCTCGATCCAGAAAGGAAATCTCCACACTGCCCTACAAGAAAAGGCCCCCCAAAAAAAGGCCTTACACCGGAGGTTTCCTAAAATGGTGGGTTTCCCCAACAACCAGGGAGGTTTTCCTACTAAAATGATCATTTTGGAGTGTGAAATGGGGGTACCACCTTTTTTCAGGAAACACCCATATACGTGTAGGAAAAAGTAGAAGAAACCAAGCCATCTTTTTGAGATGTTGTAAATTTGGAAATTTTATTTTTTTGGGAAAAAAACATTGAAAAAAATGGAGGGGGTGATTTGGCAAAGAGGAACCATTCAAGGAAACCAATCCAAACACACGAATTGTTCTATGGGATTGCTTTCTTGAAAATTTGCCCATACATTTTGACATCAAGTTTGATCCGCCCCACTTTGCGGGTAATTGTCATGATATGGTTTCTTACCGAACTCTTTTGAGAAGACAACTAAAACCAACAGAGTTTACACCTAAAAAAAAAGGCCAAAACCAAGGTCCCGTACATAGGTTATATAGGTTATAAACCAACTTACTAACAATCGTAAATAACCTCCATGGACACCTTTTTTTTTCTTGACCCCTAGTGTAAATTCAAAAGACCACCAGATTTTTGTGGTTTTCCACCCCAAAAAAATCTGACATATGATCAACCAACTGGACTTTTGGTCATCTTTTTTCGCGTTGCAAATTAGATCCGAACAAAAAAAGTTGAAACCACAAGGTGGGCGTTTCGAGCCAATTGTTATAAATGGGATCATACAACTAACCTCTATAACTAAATGGCCGCAAAGAAATAAATGGCTTTCACTAGCGTAAGCCTACAAAAAGTGGAGCTATTTCACCCTACAAATTTGAATCGGGGAAACCTGCGTCCAAAGTGACCAGGTGCACACCCACCACTAAGACAGACCAAAGCCTCAGTCGAAATGGTGCCCCCACAGGATTTTCCAAAGAAGCGAAACGATCTTCTAAAAAAGGGAATTCAAGAAGGGGCCCCCCTAGTTATAAGGTAGTTATAACCCCAGCAAACCCTATTTAACCATGGTTGTAAATGGGTATAGCTAGGGATAAATCCACTTATGTTAGGGGGCCCCCATCTTGCACTACTTGGTGGCGAAAAATGGTTGTGATCGTAAATCGTAACTAATTTATAAGTTGGCTGAAAACTACTTGGTGGCCAAAATAACTACTTGGTGGTTCATGGTAGTTAGTAACTATAATTTATAAGTTGGCTTATATAACTATATATAATTAACCCCCTTGGTTCAGTTGGTTGAAAAAATTCGTCCCCCCTAACTACGGTGACATCACCTAACTTACGATCATAACGATCACAACTCGTTACTACCATTTTCGCCACCCAAGTACACCATGGGGACCCCCAACAACCCATGGAAAAATGGAGGTTTTAGGCCCTCAATATATGGGTGAAATAACCCCTAAACCCATAACCCCCTACTTTTCGCCGGCATTTTTTTTGAGTCGATGCATGATGTTCCGGGCTTTCTCAAGGTGGGATATATGTTTTTATCTTGTTTGTTTATTGGAAAGTAACCAAACTTCGTTGAGATTTTTTCCATCCCACTAGATGAACGGACCCCCCTCCGGCGCAATCTTGCCCATCGCTTTCGGTCGCTGGTTGTTACGAAGATTTCTCAGACTGAAATATTGATAGAACCTGATCAAGAGACAATGGTTGTTGAGTATTCACCCTGTAAAATTCAACATAGGACCTGAAAACATCACCCTATCCCTACCATAGGATCCATATGTATGGTACATGTAACTACATTTTGGTTGAAGGTGTATGATAAAATACGGTAAAATGTAGGTCAATAAACCAGTGCCATAAATTCCATAAGTATTGGAAAGGAAAATCATCTTCCATCCACCTCCATTTTTTGGTTTCCATCTTAATTTTCCAGGAGTGTTTTTCCCCTCATACCGCCAAGCGCAAGTTTTTCGGGGAGGGGGAAGCAGCCGCCATGAAGCCAATCATGAAGCCACCCATCTTAACTCACAGCGACTTCCAAGTTCGTTTAGATTTTTTCCATCTCACGAAATTAACGGACCCCCTTCGGGGCAATCTTGGCATCGCTTTCGGTCGCTGGTTGTTATGAAGATTTCTCAGACTGAAATATTGATAGAACCTGATCAAGAGACAATGGTTGTTGAGTATTCACCCTGTAAAATTCAACATAGGACCTGAAAAAATCACCCTATCCCTACCATAGGATCCATATGTATGGTACATTTAACTACATTTTGTTTGAGTTGTATGATAAAATATGGTAAAAATGTAGGTCAATATATACCAGTCCCATATGGATCCTATAAGGGTATTGGAAAGGAACATCATTTTTCCAGGAGTGTTTATCCCGTCACTTCCGCTGGCGCATCATCATGAAGCCAATCATGAAGCCACCCATCTTAACTCACAGCGACTTCCAAATTAGTTGCCAGTGGCCCGGAGCCTATGTCGTTAATCGATGGAGTGAAATATATAACCCGTATATAATGGTCGAAAATAAATGGGTAACTGGGGTTATTTCACCCTACTTATATAATGGCATTATAACTCCATTTACAACTGGTTGGGGCCCACCTTGTACAGTTGGTTGGTTCGTTGGTTGGTGTCTCTTTTTTTTGCACGAGGAATCTTCAAGCAGCTAAAAGAACAATTGAACACTAATGAATCATTGGCCGGACATAGATGCAGTACCCTAAAATCATATACCCTCTCGTAAACTAACAAATCGCTATGGAAAAAAAACAATCTTTTCCTTCACAAATACCATCTCAAGGAGGTGAAATCAATATCATCAAAACAACATCATCAAAACATAGTACCATATAAAAATGTTTCATATCAATACATACCATCTAAATATCTAAATTATCTACACTAAAAATATCTACGTATATCGATCAACTCACTCAAACATCTTCTAATCAAATTGGTTCCACTTCCAACAAGTTCCGACTCCTTTGACCTTCAGCAAAGGAGCAGTTGAGCCAGCAACAAGGGGAAAACGCCTCAGGCTGTGTTTTTCCGTGATGGACCGTCCCACTCTCCGGGGCGGGTGGTTTTTTGTAAGGGTCTTAAGGGGTGGGTGTTCAAGGGGAACGGGGTGTTCCTATGTGTTCCTGGGGAACCCTAAGGAATCCCGTTTGGGAAGATTGAGGAACTTTAGGGGAAGATTAGGGGAATCACCAACCCCCCCTTAAGAATCCTATTACTTTTGGAAAAGACCTCCGTTTTTTTTTGTGACTTCCTGGTAAACTAACAAATTGCCTATGGAAAAGCACAAATTTTGATGGTATTTGCCGGGAAAGATGGCTGATTTTCTATGGCGAACTGTTAGTTCCAGGGAGGTTAGTTTACCAGAAATCAACAATTGTAACAGTTCTAACCAGCCGTATGGATCCAAGTACCTCCTAAGAAGATACAACCTAAAGCCCCTAAATTGTACCCTGAACCCGTGCATTCAGAGCAGCTAATTACTTGGATCCATAGGGCAGTGACATCATCGCCTTTTTTTGGTGACTTCCTCAACCCTGGGATTCCAACCACCATTAAAACAATGGGTGTTAATATAACCACCATTGCTTACCTAAGGATAAGGGTTTTAACCATCGAAATTGGGTAAACCATTATTTAATGGTGGAAGCCCAGGGCTCAAGTTTTCCAACAAAATTTCCTGCCAAGGTCGTAGGTCTATACGTGACATATCGGTGACATCCGGCAGCCCCCCAACATGGCGATTGGGAAAACCCATGTCCCCAACATCTTCCCGTTTCCTTATATGGGGGGTTCCTAAAATGGTGGGTTTCCCCAACAACCATGGGTTTTCCTATTAAACATGATCATTTTGGGGTGTGAAATGGGAGTACCACCATTTAAGGAAACACCCATATATTTCGAAAACCGGGCCCTTCAGCATTCAGATCTAAGATTTTCCAGGCAGTGACGGTACTTCTTGGAGATCTTGGAGGTATATACCACCACCCCAACCCAGAATGTCAAAAAGGCGCGAATCTTACCTTTTCTTGGTTGTCCCTTCTTAGAAAAGCACCATATTTTTTGTAGAAAACTGTTTTTTGTCCACTGTTTGTGGGGAGGTGAACCCATGTTTTTTTGAAATCCTTTTGGGCAGGACGAATCTTAAAGTACTTCATTGGGAAGAAGTTTAACTGATCCTCCGCTTCTCAAGAAAACCGACTCCCATGATACTGTTGATGGTTCAGAAATCCGGTAAACTCACCAGTTGAGGGAACGGTAGTCGAACAAATCCCAACTATTTACGTTCGGTTTTAAAGCACCATCCCAAACGGTGGTTGGCCTTGGGAATTTCTGAACTATCAACAGTATGAACCACCGAAATACCTGCTCACACTTTCTTCGGATCGTCCGAGCCGAGCCACGGATCGTCACACGGAACTCGTCGGGCTCGGCTTTGGGCTGCACGCGCCGCCATTGTTCCTAGTCGACGGAGGAGAGGTCACGACTCGACGAGGTACCACCGCGAGGGGTTTCAGGGGGTTTCTACGATTTTGACCCGTGTTTTTTTGTCATGTTTTCTTTTTGAAACACCCATGGTTTTATATATATTTTGTGCCCGCCGGTGGTTTTGCTTTGGGGAAACATCTGTTGCAGGAGACGTTTGGTTAGCCGTGCACCTTCAAAAATGAAAAGTTGGAACCCTAAAAGTTTTAGTGCCATGGTTTCAGGGTTCCTGAAGCCCTTAAGCTCTTTGGCTTTTACCAAACATCCCTACTTGGAAAAAACGACCCAAGCCCAGTTCGTAAGTAGCTAAGTAAGCCCCATGCAGTTAAGAATAAGTCAATTCCTGGCCATTTGGAAGAAGTTAGGAGACCTCTTGACCATAGTTGCTAACTACTTACAAGTCCTGGGATGGATCCTGCGAAATTAGAGTTTTTACCACCATCTCTGCCATGCCTGCAAGACCAAGGCGGCTGTCTTCGCACCATTGCTGCCTGCACGTTGGTTGGTATAGGGGACCTTTTGAAGAAACATGTGTCTTTGCTGACTTTTTGGTCCATTCAAAAAAAACGGGTATGATTATGATACAAAATATTCCCAAATGGGAGTGATTTTTTTCATCTCTACTCGCAGGTGCATGAATCCTCGTAGTTACTCCATCATCGAAAATATGTGAGGCCACGAAAAAAAAACAACGGCCTTACTTTCCATTGACAATCCTGGTTGTTTATTCAGGATCCTTATTTCATGGTTTATGAAATAATCCGCACTTAACCGTCGGTAGTATTCCATTCCCGGATGCACCCTCAACAACTATAGGGCCCTTTTTTCATGGGAACCTAAGGGTCCGAACCCCCCCAATGCCATTTCCCCCAAGAAATAGCCGGCCTTATTAAGGGACTATTTGATCCATTGGTTTCCCTTAATAAGGCCTTGCTTGTTAGGGCCTTAGCTATTCTTGGGGGGGAAACGTGGCATTGCGGGGGTTCCCCTTAACATGTCAAGTATAACTACTATCCTGGTATCCTGGTCCTGGATGCTTGTGTGGGCCATATATGTCCACCCAACCATACCTGTGAGTGTATGAGGTATGTATGGCTATGAAATACCTTTAAGTTGATTCATGTTTGGGGGATTCGTCCATTCAGGCAACTATTAATATTCATCATATCTCATCATATGTCGCAATTTTCCGGAACCACATTCTCTCTTCAAAATCGCCTTGAAAAGGGTAAAACATGTCCAGCAAAAATGGAGGTTAGGGACCGAATCCCAACGGACCGTTGGCAATCGAGTTACTAGATACTCAGGTTTTTTCGGGGTCCGTGACCCGTGGGTCCGACCGTTGGAAATTTCTTGGAATATGAGCAATCTTTCGAAACTCTTATGGTAGAATTTCTTATTTGAGTTTATTTAAAAAAACACGTTTCCACCGCAGGAAATTCGCCGGCCAGATTTGTTGGGGATTCAAAAAACCACCTGTTTGTCCCTTAGGCGACCTATTTCAAGGAAAGGAAACATGGCATTGGGGAGGTGAGTCCCTGGTAGATACAGATCAAGGATGTTGGATGGATGGTTGTCTAGATGGCTACCCTTAGAAGAAAAGGCCCATCATTCCTGGGTATCCATTGGCTAAAGATTTCCAGGGAAAAAACACTCCTGGTACCCTCCTGTAAACTAACATGGCCGTGGAAAATCCTCCCATTTGATGTAGGAAATACATCTTCCAATGGTCAATTGCTCATTGCTATATTAGTTTCCCGGAGTGTACTTGGAGAATCATCCCAGTTAGTAAGTGGTCAATAACCATGGTTAGTAAGTCCCCTAACTGGTGTTATTCCCCTTCCAAATGGCCGAAATTTATGGCTTATAAATATTGGTGATCCTAACGATCCTTACAAGTCCTTACATGGAGTTGTAGTTACAACCCCTATGAATGGCCTTATAAATTGGTAACTGGGGTTTGACCCACCGCTACAAGTGAAGTTTTAACTCCCTACTTATAACTGGTAGGGGGCCCACCTTGTGGTACTCATGGATAGAATTCCACGGCCCCACCTCCATTGCTTCCTCCTGAACTGCTTGGTGCAAAGGCTCGACGGTCACCTCGCCTGATGGGGCGGTTTAACAGATGGCGATGACGTTGGGAATGGGGTTACCTTAAGGTCAAAATAGATGGCATATGATACCAAAAGGTAGTTTAGTAGAAATTCCATATCAACCCAAGATGTAGGGACCGTGGGACGGTTAGCCATGTATATATATATATATATATATTATTTTTTTTTTTCAAGTA
>DF239506.1:135511-166448 GCA_000507305.1 Breviolum minutum Mf 1.05b.01
TTGTTCTTGTTGTTGTTCTTGTTGTTGTTGTTGTTGCTGTTGCTGTTGTTGTTGTTGTTGTTGCTGTTGTTGTTGTTGTTGCTGCTGGTGTTGTTGTTGCTGTTGTTGTTGTTGTTGCTGCTGTTGTTATTGCTGCTGTTGGTTGTTGCTGCTGTTGCTGTTGCTTTTGGTGGTGCTTCTCGCCATGCTGCTGGCAATGGACAGAATGGTGCTGTTGTTGCTGCTGCTGCTTTTGGTGGTGCTTCTGGCCATGCTGCTTGCGATCTCAAGCCCAGCAAAGGCCGGCGGCATTAGCCGGAGGCTGATAAATACTACACTATCAAAGGGGAATCCCGCAAGTATATCAAACAAAAATTCATGCTTTGATCCCCGCAGAATGGGTTCCTTTTCAATGACCTCTTGACTCACTTGACTCAGCACTTACCATTTTAGTTACAATTGAAGTTATACGCAAGTTTCGGCACATCTTTTAAAGACTACTTATGAGTTTTCAACCCCCCAAAATCCCACAAGTTTCGTAAAAGGAAACACCAAACCTTCACAAAATTTGCGGGAAGCCGACCATCAGTTTTTTCGCTGTTTTTTGCACAGACTTCCAACATATTCTTAACCCACCCTAGGGATTTGGACTGTTGCAATCACTGACTTGTGCCAGTCAAACGGGACCCAAACCATTTCAGTTGAAACTGCAACACTTCCATTGATTAGAGAATCTCTGTGAAACTGGGCAACAAGTACAAGAAACACCTGAAGCTTAGTCTTCCAAGCATCTACCCCCCAAAAACTACCATGTCCCCTGAAAAATAGTGGGACTGGAAGACTACCACCTCCCTTTTGAAATGTTTAGGGAACATGGTAGTTTTCGGAGGTATATCTTTGGGTGCGAGCTGTTTTTTGTTGTGCCTTTTTCTGCTGATATCCAGCAGCAAAGCAGTCATCGTCTACTCAAATTGGATCCATTTCGCCAAGTTTAGTGTATGGAGAAAAAATCCACTATCTTTACCAAACCACCACCTACAAGGTGGGCCTCAAGCCAATCTTTAGAAATGTAGATAAATGCAGTGAGAAAAACACCCATATGAAGACCCGCCGGAAATACATGGGTTTCCCTCGGATTCTTTCACCCTTTTGGGGGCCCCATGACTCCATGGATTTTCTGGCCAAATAAATGAAACAAACATATTTCACCAACCTATATAGATTTTCCCTGAAATTAACCATAAAATTTCCCTTGTTAAACCACCTTTTGGGTTTTTTTTGGTCGTGATTTAATGGTTCGGTTCTTAAAATAAATGCCCATATAACTGCACATGGGTAATATAATCCCTCAATAACCACCTGGAAAACAAGTTAAATAGCTGTTAATTTCCATCAACTTGAAACCCCTAAAACCAGCCATCCTATCGTTGCCTTAAACAAAAAAATGGTACGAATTCCTAGGTTTTCCCAGGCATGGGCGCATCCCCAACCCTCCCAGTCGACCATGTCAACCCATGTCATGGCCGAAACCACCTCCGAAGCGAAGCTCGGGAAGCTGCCACCCTGAAGCAAGCATGGTTCCGGCGGCGGAATGGACCCATAGGAAGCATGTCAAGGAGGAAGGTTTTATTTACCCTAAGGATCCAGATATGCCCTAAGGGGGAGGGATTTCCCTTATAATCCTATTTAATCCTATTGTGGGGATGGGATGTTGAGACCATCAATCCTACGATTTTCGGGAGGGGTCTGGATTCTTAGGGTTACTAACCCACATGGTTGATGTATTTCGATATTTTACCTACGTTAGATGGAAAAATGAGCCACATTCACAAGGGGAATTGTAGGCAAATATTCCATACATGGAGCATCTGAGTACTTGATCCAGCCCGTCTGCCATCCTTTCTTGAACATATAAACAACTAACTGGGAAATTGACATTTTCAACACAAAAAATTTCCCAATATATGAAGTTTTTCTCCCAAAAAAAAACGATTCTCGGGTGAGGTTAAGCTCAAATCAGCATTCCCCAATCCACTTAGACCTCGCGAAACAGCCAAACGGAATGCAAATCAAACCTTGAAAAAAAGGTGGAAAAACGGCGTTTTCACCAGTTGCCACGCCGTCAACACAGTCAGACATTGCGTCTTTCTACTTGTACCTTCTCATCAAAGGCATCCCCGATGGTGATAGCAGACTCGGGGATTGTGATTCTTTTCAATGAACTGCACCCTCGAAAGGCATGGCTCCCAATGACTGCCAAAGAATCTGGGATCGTGATTTTTTCCAAAGACGTGCAATTTTGAAAGGCAAATTCCGGAATTGTTGTCACTGACACAGGGATTATGATGCTTGGCAAAGAAATGCAACCAGCAAAGGCACCAACCGCAATGGAAGTCACAGACTCAGGGATATTGATGCTTGCCAAAGAAATGCAACCAGCAAAGGCACCAACCGCAATGGAAGTCACAGACTCGGGGAGCGTGATTCTTCTCAAAGAACTGCACCCTCGAAAGGCATGGCTCCCAATGACTGCCACAGAATCTGGGATTGTGATTTTTTCCAAAGACGTGCAATTTTCAAAGGCAGAGTCCCCAATAGTTGTCACTGACTCAGGGATTATGATGCTTTCCAAAGCCTTGCATTCTCCAAAGGCTTCTCTCCCAATGATCGTCAATGACTTAGGGAGAGTGATGCTTGCCAAGAAATCGCACTTTACAAACGCATCGTTTCCAATCTCTGTCACTGAAGCTGGGATAGTGATGATTGCCAGGGAACCGCAACATGCAAAGGCATACTGCCGAATGCCTGTCACCGACTCAGGGATTACCGCCTTGACCACCTGCTGGCAGTTTCCAAATGCACCAGCAGAAATTTCTGTGAGTGAGCAGGGGATGTTGACTTGAAGGAGGCCCTCTGAATAGATTGCCTTTTTTGTTGCGGCTTCAACTTCGTTTCTGCAAAAAATTGCAGTCACTTCAGATTCGGCAAGCAACATCCCCGCCGATTCCAGTGTCTGTTTATCATCTAGTAACGATCCATCAGCCAGGACCTTTACTTTAAGAATTTGGCGCTCGATGGGATCTTCGCAATGTTTCTTTTCACGAAGAATTGCCTTCAATTCTTTGATGGTGTTTGTTGGCATGACTTCAACGGTGAGGTCACCACCATCTAAGGTCTTCACTTTCAGTTCGCATTGCATGACGGCCATCTTCGGCCAACAAAACCTTCAACAACAACCCAAGGTTAATGTGACATTAATGAGTAACCCTTATTCATAGATTCATAAGGCACTTAGGCCAGTTGGATAGGAAACAATCCCACTTAGCGGACTTACTTACTACCTAACTGGGATGATCCTCCAAGCGTGTGTCAAAATCATAGACTTGCGATAAGGTGGCTGGAACAAGTGAAACAAAATTCCCCAAAGAGTGGTGAAAATTGGTGATTTAAAATAGTATAGACTGTAAAACAAATAACCTTCAACAAACTCAAGTAATCTTGAAGTCAAACACTGCGCGACATTTTTCACAAAAACAACCAAGCAACTGGAGGGTTGTTTTACCGGACTGAACCCGCAGGAATTTTGCACGTGAACCAACATTGAAAAACCCGTTCCGCCCAGGAATTGGACCCAATCCCAGAGACTCATATGGGCCATGGCGTATTTACATACATCTGGTTCATGTTTATAAGAATGGTTTCTGAAAAAACATCTTCTATACATACATGGATGGCATGGGAATGGTTTCGAAAAAAAACAAAAAAAAACGTCTTCTAGAATCATTGAACACAAAAAAGTTTGAAGCTGACATTCAGCAGTTCCATTTACCCCATCATAAAAATGCTAACAATCCTACCTAAACAAACTTTTCGAATATACACCTCAGCAAACAAACATGGCTGATTGGAAACTCTATTTGAAAAAATATCGTAATGTTCAATAATAGAGATACATCTTCTGAATACAGGCGTCCATTTTCCACTCCGCCATGTGAGTTCAGTAGAAGTTTGCCAGTACAACGACTATATATCTCATCCTTAAATCAACCCTTGGGGGAAGTAAAAGAGTCACTTGAAGGTCATCAGTAGAATTGCATACCTGAATCTTTCAGGGATTTTGGTTGGAGAGAGTTTCTGCATGAAACTAATGAAATGAAACATTGGACTTCAAGATAAACTCTACTTGGTTGTCGATTTGATGGTTCATTTCTTTTCAAACACTTTTGGGGTCTTGTTTAGAAACACACCCCAGAAAACTAAGATTTCAATGGAAAACCAATGTCAACTCTTCCGAGTCTTCCGATTGTTTTTTGGGATTTTCTCGCCAGGTTTTTCCTTAAGCTTGGAGGAATTAATGCTCGCCATATTGGTACCCTAACCCTCATGACAATCGAGGAGCATCCCATGCTCCACATCCTTTCGGAAAAGCACCCCAAAAAAAAACGAAGTGGGAAATGTGAAATTGACAACCTTAAAAACTGGGTTTTTGTTGGGAAGTTTGAGTGCTTAACTGAAAGGATGGGCAAGAAATAGTTCAAATCAGCATTCCCCAAGCCACTTAGACTGCACGAAACGGCCAAACGGAAGCCAAATCAAACCTTGAAAAAAAAAACATGAAAAAAACATCGTTTTCAGCAGTTGCAACGCTGTCAACACAGTCAGACATTGCGTCTTTCTACTTGTACCTTCTCATCAAAGGTCTTGTCCCCGATGGTGATAACAGACTCGGGGATCGTGATTCTTTTTAAAGAACTGCACCCTCGAAAGGCATGACTCCCAATGATTGCCACAGAATCTGGGATAGTGATGCGTTTCAAAGACGTGCAATTTTTAAAGGCAAAGTCCCCAATAGTTGTCACTGACTCAGGGATTATGATGCTTTCCAAAGACTTGCATTCTCCAAAGGCTTCTTTCCCAATGATCGTCAATGACTTAGGGAGAGTGATGCTTGTCAAAGAACTGCAATGATCGAAGGCATAGTCCCCAATGCACGTCACAGACTCCGGGATTGTGATGCTGGCCAAAAACCTGCAGTCCTCGAAGGCACCTCTCCCAATGGTCGTCACTGACTGAGGGATAGTGATGCTTGCCAAAGACACGCAATCTTCAAAGGCTTCGTCCCCAATGACTGTCACTGGCTCACCAAGAGTGATGCTTGCCAGGGAATGGCAACATGAAAAGGCATACTCTCTAATAGCCGTCACTGACTGAGGGATTGTGATGCTTGCCAAAGACTTGCAACTTGCAAAGGCTGCATTCCCAATAACTGTCACCGACTCAGGGATTACTGCCTTGACCACCTGCTGGCAATTTCCAAACGCTCCAGCAGAAATTTCTGTGAGAGAGCTGGGAATGTTAACTTGGAGGAAGCCCTCTGCAAGGATGGCCTCTTTTGTTGCGGCTTCAACTTCGTTGCTGCAGTAAATCACAGTCACTTTCGATTCATCATGCAACAACCCCGCCGATTCCAGTGTCTGTTCATCATCTACTAGCAATCCGTCGGCCAGGACCTTCACTTTAAGGATTTTGCGTTCAATGGGATCTTCACAATGTTTCTTTTCACGAAGGATTGCCTTCAATTCTTTCATGGTGTTTGTTGCCATGACTTCAACGGTGAGGTCACCACCATCTAAGGTCTTCACTTTCAGTTCGCAGGGCATGACGGCCATCTTCGGCCAACAACAACAACAACAACAACAACAACAACAACAACAACAACAACAACAACAACAACAACAACCAAAGGTTAATGTGACATTAATGAGTCACCCCTATTGGATAGGAAACTATCCAACCATTTAGGGGACTTACTTTCTCACCACGTTTGCCTGGGATGATCCTCGAAGCTCTGCGTGTGTCAAAAAATCACAGAGCTGCGCTTTTTTGCCAAAAAGGTGGCTGGAAGAAGTGAAACAAAATATTCCACCAATGGTGCCCTGGGATTCCTTTCCCACCATTAAAACAATGGGTGTTTTCATATAACCACCATTGCTGAACCCTAAGGGTTTTAATCATCGAAATTGGGTCAACCATTGTTTTAATGGTGGTGGAAGCTCAGGGTGGTGGTAACAAAAAGTTGATTTAGCTGGCACATGTGAAACATCATATTCCCCAAATGCTGGTTTGTTGAATGTTTGTTTTATGGTGATTTACCATGTGAAACATATTCCCCAAAAGAAAACAACCTTAAACAAACTCAAAGCAACTTGAAGTCAAACGCTGCGCAAAAAATGGGAAAAAAAACACCAAGCAACTGGTGGACACCGCCACCTACGAACCGCAGAATTTTCAGATTCCAACATTTTTTGCCACGCCCAATTTTTCCAATCCCTTGGAATCCATGGGACTGGTATACTTACCTACATCTGGTTGATGTTTCGGGTATATACAGGTAAATAACGGTATACCATACATGGATGGTATGGGAATGGCTTCTGAAAAAAAACGTCTTCTAGAATCATTGGATACAAAAAAGTTCAAAGCTGACATTCAGCCGTTCCACAACAATGCTACCTAAACAAACTGTTCGAAATACACTTCAGTAAATAAACATGTCTAATTGGAACATCTATTTAAAAAATATTTAAAATCTCGTAATGTTCAATAAGAGATTCATCTTCCAAACAACATTCCTATTGTCCACTCCGCCATGTCCAAGTTCGACTTATCTCATCCCTCTAATCAACCTTTGGGCCTTTGGGGAAGTATTATCCCAGGATGTCCCGTTGGATGTGGGAAGTAAACAGTTAGGATCAGTGGGTAGTTATAACCTACTTATAAATGGGGTGTATTAGGGTTATAACCCATTGATCCTAACCATTGATCCTAACTTCCTGGGACATCCAAGTAAGCCCCACATGTTGAAGGTGAATTTTGATTCAAAGAGTCATTTGAAAGTCATCAGCAGAATTACGACCTGCATCTTTGAGGGATCTTGCTTCGGGGAGAGGTTTGGTATGGAACTGAAATGAAATATTGGAATTCAACTTGACAAAACATGTGATAAACTACAAACCAGGTGATTCAAGCCGTGACCCTTTCATTTTCTATTTGGAGGTCACAATTTGCCTTTGAAAGGGTCACATGTTTATCATAACAAAAAGGTTACAAAGAATTTCCAGAAACTGATATTTTTCAAAATGTGCCCTTTTGGTAGTCGATTTTGATGGTTCGTTTCTTTTCAAACACGGCTCTGGGGTCTTGTCTAGAAACACACCCCAGAAAATTAAGATTTCAATGGAAAACCAATGTCAACTCTTCCGAGCCTTCCGAACTTTTTGGATTTTCTCGGCAGTTTTGGTGACATTATTTCCTTACAAGGTGGGCCCCTACGATCGTTATAAATGGAGTTATAACCTCTATAAATGGCCTAAATGGCCTTATAAATAGGTAACTGGGGTTATAATCCTACTTATGGGAGTTATGACCCCAGTTAATTATAACTGGTAGGGGGCCCACCTTGTATGTTTGGAGGAATTAAGGCTCGCCATTGGTACCCTAACCCTTCTGCAACCATGTCATCAAAATCAAGCATCCCATGGAATCCCATTCTCCATTCTTTCGGAAATGCACCCAAAAAAAACAAACTGGGAAATTTGA
Source organism: Breviolum minutum Mf 1.05b.01 (assembly GCA_000507305.1). Lineage (NCBI taxonomy): Eukaryota > Dinophyceae > Suessiales > Symbiodiniaceae > Breviolum > Breviolum minutum. The sequence goes on from DF239506.1 coordinate 143,090, forward strand.
TATTGACAACCTTAGAAACTGGATATTTGTTGGGAAGTTTGAGTGCTTAACTGAAAGGATGGGCAAGAAATATTTCCCCCAGAAGGTATTTCCCACAAACAAACAACCTCTTCTGGGGTGAAGTTAAGCTTAAATCAGCATTCCCCAATCCACTTAGACCGCGCGAAACGGCCAAACGGAAGCCAAATCAAACCTTGAAAAAGAAAAACATAGAAAACAACGTCGTTTTCAGCAGTTGCAACGCCGTCAACACAGTCCGACATTGCGTCTGTCTACTTGTACCTTCTCATCAAAGGCATTGTCCCCGATGGTGATAACAGACTCGGGGATCGTGATTCTTCTCAAAGAATTGCACCCTCGAAAGGCACAGCTCCCAATGACTGCCACAGAATCTGGGATTGTGATTTTTTCCAAAGAAGTGCAATTTTCAAAGGCAGAGTCCCCAATAGTTGTCACTGACTCAGGGATTATGATGCTTGGCAAAGAGTTGCAACCACCAAAGGTGCCAAACTCAATGGACGTCACAGACTCGGGAATAGTGATGTTTGCCAAAGATCTACAATTTTGAAAGGCAAAGTCCCCAATAGCCGACACTGACGGAGGAATTGCGATGCTTTCCAAAGACTTGCAATTTCGAAAGGCTCCTCTCCCAATGACCGTCACTGACTTTGGGATAGTGATGCTTGCCAATAAATTGCAATTTTGAAAGGCAAAGTCCCTGATGGTGATAACAGACTCAGGGATAGTGATGCTTGTGAAAGAACCGCACCCAAAAAAGGCACACTCCCCAATGGCTGTCACAGACTCAGGGATAGTGATGCTTGCCAAAGACTTGCAATTTGCAAAGGCCATATTCCCAATGGCTGTCATAGACTCAGGGATAGTGATGCCTGCCAAAGACCGGCACCCAGAAAAGGCACGGTCCCCAATGGCTGTCACAGACTCAGGAATTGCCACTTTGACCACCTTTTTGCAGTTTTCAAAGGCTCCAGCTGAAATTTCTGTGAGAGAGCAGGGGATGTTGACTTGGAGGAGGCCCTCTGCAAGCATGGCCTCTTTTGTTGCGGCTTCAACTTCGTTTCTGCAGTAAATCACAGTCACTTTCGATTCATCATGCACCAACCCCGCCGATTCCAGTGTTTGCTTATCATCTATCAACGATCCGTCAGCCAGAACCTTTACTTTGAGGATTTGGCGCTCGATGGGATCTTCACAATGTTTCTTTTCACGAAGAATCGCCTTCAATTCTTTGATGGTGTTTGTTGGCATGACTTCAACGGTAAGGTCACCACCTTTTAATGTCTTCACTTTCAGTTCGCATTGCATGACGGCCATGGCGGGTAGAAGAACACCTTCACCAAGACATCGTCGAAGGGATAGGCGAATCTCAAAATGTGAAGTCAAACGTTGCGTGATATTTGGGCCTAATCAGTCAAATAATCTCAACCACTTCAGCCCAAGAAAAACATCCACTGAAAACCACGGTTGAGTTTTTCCAAATAAAAACCAAAGATCTAAGCCTTAAGCCTAAAATATCCATTGGGACTAGGTATATTAGCTAAATTTACCATAAAAATCAACCATTCGTGTAGGTATATATACCAGCCCCATGGATCCTATGGGGAGCTGAAAACTGACTTTAAAGTGACACATCTTTTTTGAGGCTTTTGATTTTTTTTTGAATAGAGAAGCCTCTTTGCCTCGTTTAAGGGCACCAAACTTTCTAAAAAGATCCATGAGGCAAAACTTAAGTCCCTAGCTGATAGGATCCATGGGACCGGATTATTTGGCTAGATGAATGGCTGATTTTTATAGGATCAGTCATTTTTTAGGTAAACATACTTCCGAAGTCCCATGGATCCTACTGCTGATGGTTCAGAAATCCCATCTCCAACCACCATTTGCATGGTGCGAAAACCCGGACCGTAAATCATGGTAGATTTCAACTACCAACCGTTCCCTCAACTGGTGGGGACAAAAACTGGCCCGAAATCATATATAGAGGCCCCCCTCCACATATATAAAAAAACTTGTAACCCTTATCTTCCAGTTCCCTATTTATTTGGAACCAGGGGTCGATGGTTACCTGATATGTTGGCTTGCCTGGGAGCTTGGTTTCAAGAAAATAGGCAACTGGAAGATGAGGGATCATTTACCGTAAGAATCAACTGTTCATGTTGGAAACTATATTGAGGATTATCTTCATATACCGTTATTTACCTAGGGATCATGTGACCATCATTTAATACACATATATATATATACTGTATATGTATATAGACATATTTAAACATAAGTTGGAAGGGGTCCCACAACCCCAAGCACGGTTATTAACCACTTACATCCACTTGGACGATCCTCCAAGTACCTACCAGTAGCCTAAAGTGGAAGGTTGGGGATAGGATACTAAATCTGATGGTCACTCGAATCCTGGGCCGTGAGTATGCAACCCACGGTCCATATTGTTGTAGAGCTCAGTCTCGAAAAGAGACATATCCCGGTAACCTAATCAACCAAACTGCCCAAAAAACAAGATATTGTTATTATACAAGGTGGGCCACTAGTAGTTATAAATTTCGGGGTTTGCCATAATCACCTGAAACAACCCCAAAAAAATAGGAGAAACCCTACATCACCAAGGGACAATACCTGTCAATCTTTAGGGTTGATTTTCCCATGTAACGGTTGGTTCTTATGGTGGACCCCGAATTTCAAATGGAGTTATAGGCCCCACAACGGGTAGCTCCAGAGCTATTTCACCCTATACTTGTAGGGGTGTAGGGGCGGGATAACTTCTATTATAACTGGATTTTATGGGTCCACTTTTGGGGTGAAGATTCTCCACCCCAATCGAGCGGCGAAGAAAAACACCGATTCTCCATGGGTTTTATGATAAATCCCCATCCAAGGTGGGCCCCTACGATCGTGATAAATGAAGTTATAACCCCTATAAGTGGCCTTATAAATGGGTAACTGGGGTTATAATCAAATTTATAGGGGTTGTAACCCTACTTATAACTGGTAGGGGCCCACCTTGTATAACTGGATAGTATTTCATCCCCGGCCTATAATTATACCACAAACAGCCGTTTTCTTTTTGGGAGGCTCAATCCCGGATGCTACCATACCCTCCCGAAGTTTAACCTAGCCCCGGTAGGAAAGGATCGTCTTCCAACCACCAATTTTCAGGGGCCATGTTAAACTTCGGGAGTGTACATTGAGCATCTGGGAATTGACAAACTACTTGGTGGTTCATGGTAGTTAGTAGCTATAATTATAAGTTGCCCTAAGAATCATGGGATCTCAAAACTGGTGGTTTGGAGATCCCAGACCCCTCCTATACACATCCAAAGCCCTCTAGGCTGCAGGGTCCAGTGATTCAACCCTTGGTTCAGTTGGTTGAAAAAATTCGTCCCCCCTAACTACGGTGACATCACCTAACTTACTAACTTAACGATCACAACTCGTTACTACCATTTTCGCCACCCAAGTACACCATGGGGACCCCCAACAACCCATGGAAAAATGGAGGTTTTAGGCCCTCAATATATGGGTGAAATAACCCCTAAAAATGAAGGAACCGTGGGTTCCCATGGTAGTGAAGTTATTACTTGGATGTCCCAGGAAGTTAGGATCAATGGTTAGTAAGTGGGTTATAACCTACTTATAAATGGGGTATATTGGGGTTATAACCCGCTTACTAACCATTTACTAACTTCCTGGGACATCCAAGTAGGGACTGATCGTATCAGAATCCCCCCCCGCCTCGCGACAACTCCATAGCTCGCTACCTACCCAGCTCGCGAGTTTTTTTTCTGCGAATGGTTGACGACTGTGTTTTGGGAATCACCCAGAGCTAAACCTTTCCAAAGAAGAAAACCAGCTATCAGTGGATATATATATATATCTATAGTTTTGCTTGGACATGTGTAACATTCGTTCACATGTAGATCAATGTAATTATAGTAGTTAGATTACGGTTGAAAATGTGTGATGACAAAACACATCTGAGCAACGTTCAAAATCTGTGCGACATTCTATTATACTGATTGGTTTATAGGGATCCTCAAAATGGCTTATTAGAATCTCTATTTATGTTGGTCGTATAATCCGCTATTTACCGCAAATAACCCGGGTTTTGGTTGCTCATCTGTCAATTTTATTTCACCAAAAATCTCTTCTTTTTAAACTTTTCTGCATTTTCAATCCATGACATCATTTCTAAAAGGGCACTTCAATTCTTCCTGAAAACATCCAGAAACCGGAGAGTCTCCCAATTATCCATTGAGATCCTTTTGGCTTACTATAGTCCCTATATAAATGGGTAGTATTTCATCAACTATACATACAGTAATATATAGCAAATAACCCGGCTTTTGGTCGCTGCTAATTTCGCAGTTTTCTGTTGTTGTTGTTGTTGTTGTTGTTGTTGTTCAGCTTCTTGCTTTTCAAAAGTTCTTTGCCTCTCACCATCTTCACCCACATCTTCTTCACCCCCCCCCCCAAAAAAAAAAACAACCCATTCATAGTTCACTGTCGCCTCTGCCAACACTCCATGGTACCGCTCTCGTGGCGGGTCCCGCTATGGTGCTACTTTGAGCCATCTCGTTTGTCGACTGCGGCGACGACGGACCAACTTCCAGCTTCCCAAAGGTCGGGGACCCGAAAAAGAACACCAACGGAACGGTGGCAACGTCGGAACCGGGAAGAGCCGTTTGAAGTCAGGGGGGACGGTGACGTTGGTGATTTTTAGTGGATTTCCTTGTAACTTTTCTCGGTTGAATCCAGTGTTACTGTGGATGGAAGAAATCCTGCACCACCTGGGATGTACAAAACTCGTAAATAATGGGATAAACTTTCAATCAACTGGTGCAGGATTTCTTCCGTCAACAGTATCTTAGATTTGCTTGTTTGATTCTTGGAAAATCAGTTCCAAAAACTCTTCTCCCCAAATGGTGGGATTTGATGGTGATTTACCACATGGTACAATCTGTAAAAAATCACCAAATAAAAAGAAAGCCAAGAATACTAAGCGTTTATTAACCATTGGTTTCCCTCAATAATGCCTTATTGAACCCTTATTTCTGAATGGGGTTACCTTGACCAGTCATATCTGGGGGGGGAGGTTGCGTTCATCATTTTCAGGGATGATCCAACTTGCACGAAAAGTCCATGAGAACAAACTTCTCCACAGGAAATCCATGGTAGGGAAGTGGGGTAGATGGTGGTGATATTTTTCATCAGGAATAAGCTAGGTAAAGTTCATTCATAGGAAAAATGGTGGTACCCTTGGGATGGTACCCTTAACAATCAGCTAGGGTACCAGCCCAAGGGTACCAGCATGTTCCATATGATTCATGCAAATTCTAGGAATTATATGTTCAGAAAAAAAATCAAACCCCCATCTTTTGGAAGATTTTTCCAAGCCAAATGGTGCCATAGTCAACGAGTCAACGGCCAGCGCTTGAAAAAAAAAGGGTCAGTTGGAGTACATATATATGCAATACATGATACATATAATACATATATATATATGTATCATATGTAAGACAAAAATAGCCACACTGTAAAAGATTGTATAAGTAGGTCTAACTGAAGATAGATCCACTTGCACTGGTGGCGAGCATGGTGGCTGGGCGTCATCCCCTTTGAAACGCGGACAGTGCCACGGTTGAGTGTTTGCATGGCGACCCCAGGCATTATGAAGGCATGTATTACAAACAAGTTTTAAGCATTCATGAAAGTAAAAGCACCTGAAGATTGATGCTTGGACAACTATGTAGTTACTTTCTGATTTTTTTGAAAAATGCAATCTTGGAGGGGAATCATGTGGATGAGGGATATGTGAATATGAATATGTGTTTGTTTCTTACTCGTACGAATAATGAATATCCATGTTATCCCATCAAAAAGTATCTCTATGCATTAAAATTTACATACAGTAAAAAACATATACTATCACTATCAACCCCCTTTGAAGGGGCTTCTTTTTGTCAGTTCTTACACCGAACACAAATGGAACCACGAGAAAAGTCCTTCTTACTTGCCATTATACTTGTGGTTTAATAGGGATCCTTATAATGTTCATTAAAAATCCCCACCATCACTGGGTAGTATTCCATCCCCTATATGATAAAACAACCAGTGATATACGCTAGATGGTGGTTCTATTCCTTATATACCCTTTATACTCAGTTATATGCACAATCCCCGTATAAGTTTATTTATACCCCCGGCAAAACAACCAGGGGCCCTTTTTTTTCATTGCTCCAAATCAGGGTTTGCCATAATCACCTGAAACAACCGAAAAAAATAAGAGAACCCCTACATCACCAAGGGACTTGCTACCTGTCATCTTTAGGGTTGATATTCCCATGTAACAAGGTTCTTATGGTGGACCCCGCAAATCGAACCACCTTTTTCTGTACCAAAAAAAATCCAAACGCCTCCACTTCCAGGCTTCCCCGGCGAAGTGGACCCAGCACTGACGAAGCAAAATCCACATGTGCAACACCCCGCCTCGTGAACCCGGAGAAAATGTGCAGAATTTGCCATTTACAAAAAACTCACCCGTTTGCAAAATATTAGTCAAAATGGGAATCTTCCCCAAAGAAAAAAGTGCAGAATCATTCACATGTACTCTTTCCCATACCATCTATGGGACGATTGTTTAGTACTTACATTTGGTTGATTTTTATGGGATCAACGAGTGAACATATCATCCCAGTTATATACCCATAGTATAAATGTAAATAAATATACAATCATCCCATGGATGCTATATGGGTATGGTAAACTAACACAAATCGCCGGCTGGAAAATCTTGCCGTTTTTTTGTGGTAATTTCATGGGGATCTAAGGGGACCCTCCATTGCCACCCCCCCCCCCCAAAGAAATAGCCAGCCTTATTAAGGGACTATTATGGCTAATAGTCCCTTAATAAGGCCGGCTATTTCTTGGGGGGGGTGGCATTGTGGGGTCTCCTTACATTACCATGATAATTCCATCCAACAATTCAATGGATTTTTACAGCCAGGCGATTTGTTAGCTGATCCCCGGGGTGTTTTGTAGGCTTAATTATTTTCCGAAGCCACAAGCAGATTCCAGTTCCAACAGCCCCTTAAAAAAACCACCTGGTTCGGTGTTTCAATATCTACCCTGGAAGTCAAAGCCGACCCCAAGAAAGAAGTGCCCTGTAATTGTTAATGGTAAAACCCGTACGAAAGAAATAGTCTTTACGGAAAAAAACAGTCAAAAAATCGTTGACTTGGAAATTCCAGGGTATACAAGTACAGGCACCCGTAGAACTTTTGCGGCACATGTGCAGCGGAAAAGAAAAAAAGATTTGGAATATCATTTACACGACTTCCTGGAAGTCGTTGCCATCATTTGATTAAAATGGTAGGCTTCCTTTTGAATGATGATAAACCCTTATACTTGAAAAATGGTGGTTCGTATACATTTTTATAGTACACTCCCTAAAAAAATAATTTGTTGAGAGACAAGGTGGTTTATTTTCCGGTTGAAACGCAGCTGTTATTCGCATGCGCGCCACATAAACCCCGCTGCCAGAGTTTTCCCCCGCTGGGCTCCGGTACAAGGACGAGAAGGATGCCATTCCAGAGTGGTCAATGATCAACAGCACGGCATCAGGATGAAGAGAGCTGTGAACCAATAATGGCAACCTCCGCGGAAAAAAGAAATCGGGAGAGATTCAGTTTTGACAAACAACATGTTTCGAGTGACGTTGTTGCTTGTGGTTGTGGTCGCGTTTGTTGTTTGTTGCGTTTGTGTTTGTTGTAGTGTTGTTGGTTGTTGGTTGTTGGTTGTTGGTTGTTGGTTGTTGGTTGTTGGTTGTTGGTTGTTGTTGTTGTTGTTGTTGTTGTTGGTTGTTAGTTGCTGTTAGTTGTTTGTTGTGTTTGTTGTGTTTGTTGTTGTTGTTGTTGGTTGTTTGTTGTGGTTGTGGTTGTTTGTTGTTGTTGTTGTTGTGGTTGTTGTGGTGGTTGTTGTTGTTGTGGTGGTGGTTGTTGTTGTTGTTGCTGCTGTTTCCATCTAAGAAACCTTAGGTCACAAAATCATCTAAAAGTCAACAACCTTACAGTGGAATAGTGATCTCAAATGGTTTTGTTTACCCTTCCGAAAAATGGGCCTTCCCGAATTCAACCTGTTGTTGGATACTGGGACGCAAACTCCTGCAAATTCCTGGTGTGAATTCGTAAGGAGTTTACCGGGGTGAAATATTTATCTCAGCTCCTTGGGATTACCCATGAAGTTTAACATAGTGGATTAATCAGATGATGTGGAAGTCGGATGTGGATCCTAAATATGAACTGAATCCATAATCATTTATCGAGGGAGTCCCCCCTGAAGTTTAACAGCTCGCCACTTAAACATGATGGTTGGAAGGCGATCCGGCTTTCTATTGGGTTTCGGTAACTTTTCAGGGGCTTTTGCTGTTAAACTTCGGGAGGGTACAACTAGGGGAACACCCAAGCAACCAAGCAAAGGAAGGGTCATCCATGGAAGGGTTCCAAGGAAGACATCGGAAAAAACTGTTCAAACGTCATTTTATTTGGAATGATTCCTTTAAAAGAGTGGAAAACCCCAATAGCACCTGAAAATGGGCTATCCCAAAAGGAAACTTCATCTTAAGAACCATGAATTTTCAGGTGCTGTCTTAGTTTCAGGGAGGGTAATCTCAAGGTGGTATCCCCCTGTTACTGGTCGTTTGGAATCCAACGTGACACAAATCTTTCCATCCAAGAAACCCCAAATTGGATGCATCTGAGATCGACAAGACGATGCCCACGTGCGAAAAGCTCTGCGAGAACAATGGCGACCTCTGCGACTCCGGAGTTCAAGTTCACCCACGGTTACGGGGTGGCTATTCGAGTCAATAGTACACTAGGTCACTAGGTGGTGGTTGAAGCACCCATGAATCAGAAATATAGTCAAGATTGGATCATAGTTTCCAAGTTTCGGGATAACAAAAATCCTAAAAATCTATGAAACCACCACCTAGTATACCCCAGAAAGTGTACGTATATGGCTTTCTGAAAAAACGTTGAGAAAATTGTTGGCCCCGTTTGGTTACGATCCCATTTTGAATCTCAAAAATTGTAGAAAAATTCCTACTGAATTCAATAGATACTGAATTTGTAGGTATCGTGAGGGACTCGCACTTAGAATATTCAACTATGTCCCAGACCCGGTAAAAATATTCCCAAGATACAGTTAGAATATCGAAAATATTCGCACTTAGAATATGCAAAATATTCACACTTAGAATATTNACCCCGCAATTATACACGTAAACAAAACTCTCGCAAAATTTTTCCCATCCATTTTTTCCAGATTTTTGGGAAACAAAACGTTTATGAGCCAAACTTTGCACACTTTTTGGGTGATTTCCAGCTTATGGGAAACCCAATGAACGGCACAGAAAAGAAAAGAAAAAATAGATAGAAAAAAGACGAGAAACATAATAAACAAATAAAAAACACATGCGTCAAATGAGAAAAAATAACTGAAGAATGAAAAGCAAAAACATTGCCTACAGGGGGGTAATCCTGTTTACCACAGGGGGAAAGGCCCCCTAGGCGGAACTCTCGCGAATTTTTTCCCATCAATTTCTTTTTGTTCCAGATTTTTGGGAAACAAAACGTTTATGAGCCAAACTTTGCACACTTTTTGGGTGATTTCCAGCTTGACATTTTGCTCACTGTGCTGGTGAATTTGCAAAAACAAAAAATCGTCTTGATTCTTGGGGGAGACCAGTCATGAAGCAAAATTCCATGTGAAGCACCGCAGCTTTGATGACAAGAAAAAATTGGGCAAACAACACATCAAAATGAATGGTCAGAGGGGGTTCAAAAGTTTGAGCCTTTGGGGACGAAGCTGTTGGGCAGACGGGCGGGCAGACACACTTGTTAGGCAGACACGTGTTGGGCAGACACGCTTCGCGGCATTCTAAGTTCCAGTTCGGCGGTATAAATAAAAAAAACTGTATCAGAAAAAAAGACGTATCTGAAAAACCAATATCTGAAAAACCTGTATTGGAAGACCTGTATCTGAAAAACCTGTTTCTGAAAAACCTGTATCTGAAAAACCTGTATCTGCAGAATCTGTTTCTGAAAAGCCTGTGTTATGTTGGCACTCGCCTTTGGCTTTCAACACGCCAACTGAAAAACCAGTATCTATCTAAAACTTTGGCTCAGTGGGGAAAAACTTGGGTCACGGCACACTTGCAACACATTAGATAGACCACTTAGATAGATATGTCGAAATCACTAGTTTAGTTGGTTCTTTGGTTGGTTACTGGAATACGTTGGTAGATAGTTATTTCCTTGTCGGATCGATCGTAAACAGGTGGATTGATAGATAATTAGGTAGATAGATATGTAGATAAACAAAATATTTGGGATGGGTTTCCGACAAATACGTGAATGCAAACATATTGTTGGTCATTCTTGCGACTATGCTTTTTGGGGTCAACTGCACCGGATGTTACCGAAAATACAAAAAGAACAGATGTTATTTCTTGTACAATCCTTTTCTCCAATCATTGGATTTTGTTCGCACTTAGAATATTCTTGGACCCAAAGTCCCAAAACCAGTCACTTCAACTTGTTTTCTTCACAGGTCAAACCATGCATCCAACACAGCGGGGACAGTTAAAAGATAGATAGGCGGATGAAACACTGCGGTAGATAGATAGATAGATAGATAAATGGATGGATGATAGATAGGTGGCGACATTTTAGTTAGGTAGACTTTTCCTGAATTTGGAATATGTCGGTGGAAGCAGCAGCGATGGCAGCACTAGAACTTCCAGGGCCATTAACGGCCCAGGAAGTTGCACGGATGCGGCGGGCTGCGGAGAACCCTACAGAAGAACATGGTGAACCTTCTGCAGTGGAAGAACCACCTTCCGAGAAACCACCTTTGGTTTCTCCACCAGAGGAGATCTCTCCACCTGTGGAGAAGCCACCCTTGGCCCCCAAATCAGCCTTCATCAAGGTCCACAAGACTGTGATGTCATTTGCCCAGTCAGGTCATACGCGAAGGTTCTTGGTCAAAGACTGGGGCACTCCAGAAGCTGCCTTGGCAGTTGCAGAGGAGTTCTCAAAGCACATCGCTCAAGTGCGGAGCGATTTCGACCACGTAGCCAAAAAACCTGACAAGAGACATACCTTCTTGATGAAGTATGGGTGGGAAGAAGGCAAAAGCTGCAAGCGCAATTTGCCGGAGCAGTGGAGTTTCGTTCTGCAGGCCCTTTGCGGTCAGCAGCAGCAACTTGAAGCACACTTGTTGCTGACTGGCCTGCGTACCACCATACCCAACCTTGGGGAAAAAGGGTGCACACTCACCCACGGGCCAACAGGATTCACCGCTAGAGTGCGGCAATCCAAGGATGTTTTCATTGAAAAGGTCTTTGAGTCCCTTGCCAAAGCAAGGCAGTGGTTCGAGCACGTGACAGCAGTGAAGGACGGGTGTTCTGCGGAATATTCTATCTAAGTGCGAATGTTTTCGAAAGTTTTCCTAGGAGGAAATGTGACTGAAATTCAACACACGGGATAGATATTAGTTGGCAATTAGATATCTAGATAGATAAATAGATAGATAGTTAGATAGATAGATAGATAGATAGACATTTAGATAGATCGATAGATAGATAGAAAGATAGATATCTAGATTAGATTAGGTTAGATTAGATTAGGTTAGATTTTCACGGAGTCTGTCTAACTGTAGGTTTACAAGTCCTTTGCGGGAGGACTTCAATGAGAACGTTAGCTTGAAGGAAGCTGCCAAAATGGGCAAAGAGAAGGTCAACATGGATGGTGAACTTGCCCAGATCAAGGCAAACACAGATGATTCCATCTCAAAACTCGCAGAGTCACAGGAACCATCCACTGTGATGCAGGTGCGGGACATCACTGGTGAGGTGCTGGCACCATTGTTGTGTGAAGGTCCCGCGATGAAGCCATCCCAATTTTTCATGTACAAGGGGATGCTTCGCAAGCTCAGCAACTATGAGGAAACCAGCGCAGTGGCCGTGCTGGCTGGGTGGCAAGGTGACGGTGATAGAATCCATGATATGATTACGGGCAACTCCATAGACGAGATCTTGGGTTGCCCAGAAGTTGCCATGCGTTGGGAGAGCAGGAAGGCCGTTATCATGGGCCTTGCCGTGCTTCACGCCCCAGCCACTTTCAATGTCCACTCAACTCTCACAATGCTCACGAGCCTCAAGACACCTCTGAACACGCTGTTGGTGTTGGTGGGCAAAAATGGATGCAGGGACATTGAAGCCTTTGAAGTTGACAAAACAGCACCGGAGACAGAAGCCTTTGTTGCAGTCAATCTTCAGAGCGTCTGTGAGAACAAGAAAATGGGAGTGAACAGCTTTGCTGGGCATTTTTCATTACTTGGTGTGACATATCAGGATAGGGCGCTATCTATGGCGCATAACCAGCTCCTGAAAGCCATCACAGCCGCAGATGCTACCATGGAGATGGAGGACTTGACCGAGCCACAATCGAGCTTTGTCCTCAATGCGGTTCCTGCAGATGGGAGTTGCTTTTGGCACTCCATCATCCACGCTATCGATTTCTCTGCCTATCAAAGCATTCCTCGCAAGGAATCCGGATACGCAGTGAATGCTCGGCAGGTTGAACAGGAGGAGCTGTTGGCCAAAAAGCTCATGGACTCCGTGTTGCAGCAGTGCGACTGCAGCAAGGGTGAGGATGAGATTTTGGCCAAGGAGCTGTCCACATCACCACAGGTTTCTTTGAGCCTGGTCCCACTGATCTGCGACAAGCTCCAGATTGGTGTCCGGATCACTCTCTCTGCAGAGGCCAGGTTGTTGGACCTACAAATCTTTCTCGATTTAGATACTGTAGATAGATAGATAGATAGATAGATAGATAGATAGATAAATAGGTAGATAGATGGTCGGTCTCGATATTGTTGGATGGGAACATGTGCCTTTGACCGCGTATCTAAGTGCGAACGTAGTTTTTTTCCAGCTGACTGGTAAACGAAATGTTTGGGATGGTTTTCCCACAAATACGTGAATGCAAACATATTGTTGGTCATTCTTGCGACTATGCTTTTTGGGGTCAAGTGCACCGGATGTTACTGAAAATACAAAAAGAACAGATGTTATTTCTTGTACAATCCTTTTCTCCAATCTTTGGATTTTGTTCGCACTTAGAATATTCTTGGACCCAAAGTCCCAAAACCAGTCACTTCAACTTATTTTCTTCACAGGTCCAACCATGGACAGATAAGCAGATAGATAGGTGGTTATCTAAGTTTTCTGATATCTGGACTCAATGGATGGAAAGATAGATAGGTTGCGAGATTATTACTTAGATAGTTGTCTATCTAGATAGATATTTACGGCAGTGGTATCCAGAAGAAGCATCCAAAAAACTGCTTTGAGCCTCTTGCAGACGTTACACTGTTCTCTACATTGAATTGATAACACAAAAAATGTTTTTTGCTATCTGGGGTCTATGCTGGTATAATTATCTATCTACCTGATTGGAAGGTCTGTGAGAAGATGGGGAAGAACGGCCTTTGGAAGGATGCTTGTTTCGGGCCAAAGACGGCCAAGCAAGCGCACCTTTTTTATGACTGGCAACGGAGGCCAGAGAACCCCATGGACCGCTACGGTCACTTCTCCTTCCTCACCCCAGCCTTGCTGGAACCTGCTGATCTGGTCCTGCCAACGACTGCGCCCACTTTGGCTAGTGATGGTTTCTTGAAGTTCCTTGACCAGGACTTGGGAGATGTGTCTTGGGTATCTACTGGGTGTTGGAAAATGGTTTTCGTGATCAAGGCATATCTCATATGAGGAAGTGAAAAAAACACCGGGACCTTCCATTTATGACCAAAGCGCCCCTGGTTGCTAAAGCATGCCCAAATCCACAAAATATGACAAACTTCTATCTATCTACATCTTACGTCGTATACAGCCAGCAGTTTGATTGCACGTTGTACTCCACAGTTCGCAGTATGATCAACTTACAGTGGATACTATCTTTCTAGGTTCTAGATAGATGAAGAGACAGAGACAGTTTATTCCTCTGCGTATCTAAAGATCTGGATATCAGCCGCATTTCCACGCCAGGAGAGAGCCATCCAGAGCCAAGCAAGTTCGGATGAGGAGAAGGCAAGCAGAGGGATATTTTCTGGGTCTGGTGCCGTTGGATCGATTCATCCATCTATCTAGACTCTGAAACAACATTTAGATTGATGGCTACTTTAGATAGGTAGATAGATAGATATCTAGATAGATAGATAGATAGATAGATATCTAGATAAATATCTATCTAGATATCTAGATTTCTATATCAATATTTATCTATCAAGTTTTTTTGTGTTGAGATCGATATTCAGTCAGATAGATAGATAGATAGATGATAGATAGATAGATAGGTAGATAGATTGATCGATGCAGGAATTTATTATCTATATATCTAGATAGAATATATGTATTTTTATTGATGTATTAAGCAAGATAAATATCCTCGATACATAGATAGATGTTATTTCTTGGATTGAGAATGTGTTGATGTCAAAGTGCATGCTTTTTTAGGAGACATGCTTTCTAAACGTATGGACTTCAACGTTTGTTCACAAACCTATGGACTCAACGTCTTGGTTGCACCATTCCGCAGCATTTGGGCACCCGCCAAAACCTCCGACAATTTGGAACAGTCACACCAGGACATTGATACTTGAGACTATCATGAAACTCTCAGGAACGATAGGGGTGACACAAAAAACGATGACTTTTGAAGCACATGTTTGCCTGATTCTATTATCTACACACGCTAAATCCTCAAGAACGATGTGGGACACATAAAAAAACGATGACCATCTCAGACACATAAAAATAAGTTTAGTCCGTTGCTCATTTGGCATCATGGCGGGAATTGTGGTTCCTGCGAGATTTCCGAAGAAGGACTTCTCTCCAAAGGTGGTGAAGCCTGAGCTGTGTCCGTTCTCGAGACGCTTTGGCACCTTGGGTTGCAGTTCAAAGTATTTCTATCTGGACCTTGGATATCTAGATAGGACAACAAAACCAACACCAACTTTGCACCAGGGGATTTGAATCCTGTGAGACATTTCGGGATGAAGTCATTGTCAATGAAGATATCTATCTATATCTAGATAACCCAAGATATGAGATCAAGATAGATAAAGGAGGTAGGACATGGTAGTGCACTCCGAGCAACAACAATCAGCAACATAGTGTATCTATGACACTATCAAGCAACTGGATCAGACAGTAAGCATTCCATCTTGATTTGCATGGTAATCGCATGTACGATTATACACCGTATACACACTGTGAGTCTGTCACTCCGCGGCATTGTGTGTTTGACTGAGGCATTCGTCAACCGACAGAAGCAGAAAGTGACTCTGGCACAAGGACGCAGGACACGGAAGCCCAGCCCGAGCAGGTAGCAGAGGCAACGCAATCAGTGGAAGGCGAACAGCAAGGTCCAGTACCACCAGATTTGGGGCCACCAAAGTGTCCAGATGGACATGGCTTAACTCCGTGGGTTCCATTCGAGTCAGAGGCAAGTGGCTTTCCTTGCAGCGATTGCCAACGTGTATTTCCTGCGGGGACAAGGCTGTATGGATGCCTTGACTGCGAATATGATCTTTGCCCAGAATGCTTCTGCTTAGCTTCTTTGATAGCTAACCCTTTTGTCCTGCCTGCCACTTTCGAAGTGGTTGACAACAACACCAACTCTGGACCAGGCTGGGATTTGAATCCTGTGAGACATTTCGGGATGAAGTGATTGTCAGTGAAGATATCTGTCTTTCTATCTATCTATCTATCTATCTATCTATCTATCTATAGATAACCCAAGATATAAGATCAAGATAGATAAAGGAGGTAGGACATGGTAGTACACTCCGAGCAAAAACAATCAGCAACATAGTGTATCTATGACACTATCAAGCAACTGGATCAGAATGTAAGATTTTCATCTTGATTTGCATGGTAATCGTATATCTACACACTGTGAGTCTGTCACTCCCAGGAGAGAAGGCATCGAAGGAAGAGTTGGTCGAAGTGGCATCATCATCGGACAGCAACTTGGTGATTGTGAGAGCAGGGCTCACAAGTTTGGGGGAAAGAATCTATCTTTCTATCTATCTATCTATCTATCTATCTAAAGTATTATCTTTGTATCTACTATCTATCTGTTTTTCTAGATCTATCTACCCAGATAGATTTGATTGAACAAAGTCATGTCGCTAGACTAACGTCTAGATATTGAGCCATGTTATTTCTAGTTTAATGTCGATGTATAATAGCTGCTTTTCTGAACCCAAACGATCTCATGCTGTTCCAGGTGATGACCAAGCAGCACCTGCTCCAGTAGTTGATGACCAAGCAGCACCTGCTCCAGTAGTTGATGACCAAGCAGCACCTGCTCCAGTAGTTGATGACCAAGAAGGTGATTTCCAAGCAGCACCTGCTCCAGTAGTTGATCCAGACGAAGATGAACAGTGGGGCCAATGGACAGGTGACTTGACAAACTGGGGGCGCAGAGCGTTTTTTGCTGATCGGTTGAAAATGAATGCACGTATATCTATATATCTAGATAGGTACTGTAGATAGACAAATGGATATCTAGATAGTTGGAAACACAGGTGCCACCATCGATGCAACCCGACTCCCACTTCAGGCGACGGAAAGGTAGCTCCAATTGCTCTTCCTGGTGGTGTCTTGGCATTTTTTGTTTGCCTTCCTCCATGTATCAATCTACCTAGATATCTAGATACAGTATCAATCTCTTGGATAGAAATCTGGAAAGATAGACAGATAGAAAGATAGATAGAGCGCT
The DNA here is from genome assembly GCA_000507305.1 of Breviolum minutum Mf 1.05b.01. Classification (NCBI taxonomy): domain Eukaryota; class Dinophyceae; order Suessiales; family Symbiodiniaceae; genus Breviolum; species Breviolum minutum. Next base: position 159,967 of record DF239506.1, read on the forward strand.
ACGATAGATAGATACCAAACAGATAGCCGCCGATTCCGTCTGAATTAAGGACGAGGCAGCCAGCGTCCGTCAGAACCTTCAAGACCGCCAAAGCGCAAGTGGGACGCAGCACCAGATGGCAAGTGGGACCACAAGGCACCAAAGCGCAGCTGGCAAGCTTGGCATCATCAAAAGCCATCGATTCTTGTTTGCAAGTGGCCAAAATACGAAAATCTTGAGGCATTTTTTTTGGTGCACTCCCTTTCTTTAATCTTTGGGTTTTATTCGCACTTAGAATATTCCAGGGACCGGAGCTCCAAAATGTTGAAAATGGAACACTCGAAATCACTTCCACTCTATCTAGATATCTAATGACAATCGCAAGGCAGTGCTTTTTTGTGTGCATAACTTAATGCAGGGGGCCAGCAAAAACTGAACACCATCATTATAGCTTTTTTAAATGTTGTGCAGATGCTCATTGTTGTATGCTTGAGGTCTGGCATGTAGCTGACTAGCTGGACAGATAAATTTCCAGCTATCTATCCTAAGCTCTAGATATATATAAATATACATATATTTTTATCTATCTATATTTAAATATATCTATATTTCTATAAATATCTATCTATCTATCTAAATTATTCTAGATTGTTAGGTTGATAGTTGGAAAGATCCATCGATCTGTCTATCTACATATCTATCTAGATAGATAGCTTTCTTTCTAGCTCACTCCGTGCGCTCAATCGTCAGTCTTAAGGTCAAACAACAAGAGGTGGCAAAAAAGGACACGTGCACACCAATGGAAGTGAACCACACCAATGGAAGACAACTCACCTGCCGAATGGACTAGCCCCGAAAATGGATGGACCGGCCGTGACATTTGTATATATCTACTCCCAGTTGTGGAAGGTGTCCATCAGGATTTGCTATGATTTAGCTACTCCAACGTATGATTTCTTGATTCTTTGCAAGTTTCGTTTACGTTGGGATCTAAATATTTGTGCATGCTGGGTTTTGAGAATATTTGAGTTTTTTGACATTAGCGTTTAGATATCTACAATGGGATTTACCTTAAAATTAGCCAACTTCATTGGCCGCCTTTCGCGACTCAGTGTATCTATAGAGCCTGTTTCAATCAAGAGGCAAAGATTGCTGAGTTGATAGTGTGTGGTTGATGACCAATCTATCCAGAGACACAGAGGGAGCTGGCTGGGTGTCATGGCAGTACGTCGGATGTGTGGAAAAAAGCCGCTTGAAGCTTGCCGGGAGTCAATGTCAATATTTATCTATATATCTACCTATCTAGGTAAATAGGCCCCTCTACAAACCAATTTTTTATAGAGAGCGGTTGTTGTTCAATGGTTAAGGCTCTTGTCTTCCAGTAAGGATTTCAATTTTGTAGGAGGCGCAATTTATCTATCTATCTATCTACCTATCTAGATAGATACATTTTTTTTGAGATTTCCACAGTGTTCTATACCCTGGTTTGTGATTTTGTAGTAGCCGTAGCCGTTGACGTTGTAGAGAATTCGAGAGAGGGATATCCTCAGTTTATCGCCCCAATAACTCATGTATCCTCTTGCAAGATGGTATTCACTTCAGAATCATCGATTTTGCGAACATGATCATTGTATCTAGATAACTACTTATGGGAACATGTATTTTGCGGCCTCAGCCTCGAGTGACAGAAACATGGGTTCATGTCTGTGTGGAAGCCGTCTGCCAGGCTTGGCCTCATCCCAAGGCAGGCCCATGCTGGTCAAAACTTGGATGGATGGATAGATAGATAGATAGATAGAGAGATATCTATCTAGATAGATATCTATCTATCTAGATATAAAGATAGATAGCCAGATCGAGATGTTTGGTGAATGTCTCAATACATTCCAGGAACTCGGAGCATACGTCTGTTGGGTCATGAGTGGATGAAATGCTGATATGCATAACTACAGGAACCGTAAGTACCTGTCATATGTCATGGGTCTGCAAATTCTTTCACACTGAAACAAGCTGAAAAACAAATGAGGGAGTTGGAAAAGTGTTTGATATTGTTTCCATTCGCTTCCTTTTGTAGGGGATCGAGGCCGGGAGGCAAATTTGGCGATTTGGCGACTTGTTATCAGCCCAGAAATTCGAAATCACCTTGGCAAGGCTCATCATTTTGGGGAGCTCAATGCGTAGGTTTGCCGGGGTGTATTAAACTTAGCCTTTTTTTTAAGGTTGCATTTCTGGGTGTCGCTGTGAAATCCTGATGGATCCAGCATTCTTCCAGGAGAAGGCGCTTTCTAAAGGCTTCAATGCACAGACTGGCGAGTTTGTCGATCTGATTGAGGCCGGTTTGTGAGGAGTGAGAAATCCACCGTGCAACAAGAGGAATTCGAAGAACTGTAACCATGCACCCACTTTATGAGTTGAATATGGTCCTCAATTTTTTGTGAAAACTTTTGAAATCCTGTCGGGTCTGGATGACACCGACCAAAAGCACTGATGATCCGAATTTTCTTGGATAATTACATTGAGAAAGCAGTTGTCAGGAGAATATTCTAGGTGCGAAGATGTTGAAGGGTGAGCACTCTTTATTCGGTAAAATTGTCACAAGTGGCCAAAATACGAAAATCGTTGGCAATTTTTTTGGTACACTCCCTCTCTTTAATCTTTGGATTTTATTCGCACTTAGAATATTCCAGGGACCGGAGCTCCAAAATGTTGAAAATGGAGCACTCGAAATCACTTCCACTCTATTTAGATAATTATCTATGTATATATATATATATATTTACATTTGACAACATTCATGTTCGTATCTATTTTTAAAAGATTAAAACATAACTGGCATATACCACAAGATGTTTATTTGGGAGGAACGAGCCACTTTCTACTGCAATTCCCAAAAATCCATTGGTTGTTTTTTTTGTTTCATTTCCTTTCTCGAAACACCAAGTTGCTTTAGGCAAACCCAAGTCTTTACTGTGGAAGGTTCACGCCAATGCTAACATATCACTTGTGATCATCTCTTTTTCTTCATTGATCTAGGCCTCTGCTGGAAAAGGAAGCGATGAGGTGATCCTGCAACCGAACAAGTGGACAGGGGTGCAACTGGGAAGAGACAGACTTGAATATTTACATCGATGTATCTATACAGATTCAAAGAGTTACAAATTGAATCCCCCTTAGAATAGATATAAAACGGGGGACCTATATAGGCACCCCTGGCCAGGGGACCTCTAAAGAATCCACAACCCCAACCTCTAAAAAACAAAGGCCTCTAATATGAGCAATCAAGTAACGCTTGTGATCCCTTGGCATCCAATTCTTTAGTGAATTTTATGTGTTACCTAGGTGTGTCAAAAATCATGCTGGGTTCTTGATTTTATTCAGGTATGGCTTGAAAAACCCTCTGGATTTCCAACCACCATTTCTCTGTCAAGATGAAATGGCATTTTTTTGGAGGCCTTGCACAAAGACGTCGACGTCGAGGCTGAGAAGTCAGGAACCCCAGAATGAAAGACACTTAATTTAAAATTTGGGTGCTATTTCATTCATTTTCAGAGCTCATATATATATATATATATACATATCTATATATAGAATATATATATACCTGGAACCTGTTTGTCCTCTATTTTTGGGCTTCAACCCTCCAAAACAAGGCCCTTTTCAATCAAAACAAGGGTCATTTATATAGGTTCNGTCCCTTCGCCATGTACCAAATTTTGTCCGTAACTCATATAGGTTCTAGATAGGTATATATATATATATATTTGTAATTCCAGCTTGGGTCTTGATGCCGATGATGATGGATGCATGACGGTGATATACGATGAGCTGTGCCATGATGTCATCCTCATCTTTATATACATTTGATGATATAGTCATCCAGTAATCCATCTGATGAAAGTGTTGGGTTGAGGGAGTCGGTCGAGGAGGTGCCTGGCCGTGGCACATGATGTCATCTATACAGATGAAACTTATGATATACGGGAGATGCTGGATGTGATGAGTGACGACGAGATGAGGATGACTTTTGGTGAGCTGATCTCGATGATGATGTCGTTTTGATGGAGGATGATGACAATGTGAGAGAGACGACTAGTTAGGGCCATGGCGAGTGAGAGTGGTGATGATGATGATGTGTAAATCTAGAGGATGTCAGAACATGACCGAGTGAGCAAGGACTAGATGTCAGAACATGACCGAGTGAGCAAGGACAAGAGATTGAGTCAGAGGAGGAGCAGAACAGAATGAAAGATGTGTGGACCGGCACAATTGGGTAGCCGAGGACGTGAGCACACAGCCGGCACAATTGGGTGGCCGAGGACAGCGAGCACAATGGCTCGAACGTGTGCGACATGTGCGGTAAAAAATGCACGTCAAAGCCTCAGAAGCTCCGGTGGTACCGGCGCAAGACTTACTTGCCAGTGCAGGATCGGAGGCAGTGCCCGCACGATGGACGCGTCGATCGCGTAGATCTCGCCCAAGTGTGGCCAATACCCCTTGATCGGGTAGATCTCAGCCCAGTGTGGCCCATACCGGCTTAGCCGAAGAAAGCTTTGCGAACCAAGCCCATGATGGCACCAAAGCTTTGTCGAGGAGGAGCTCCCATGCTGATATGGCAAGAGGCTAAGCCAAGAACCTCATTTATCGACCCTTAAATCCTTATCTATCTATCTTTAGGTTTATTTAGTAGAATTAGTAGGGAGTAGGAGTATATAATTATATATATAAATATATATTTAAATGTCTAAATATCTATATAGTAAAGTATCTATAAGTATCAAGGTAATAAGTAGGAATAGGAATGGAGTATCTATAAATCTAGATATAGGAGTAGGAATTCATAACATGAAGAACTGTTGCTTTCAAACATGAAATCCCAGGAGAAGGGATTCTACTGTTCACATTTGCTCCAAATGCATCACATTTCGAGCCGAACTTGTTTCAGTGACAGGTCCCCGCTTGTTGGAACAGAATTTCACATTCAAACAGGGTTTTGAAGGCTTTAGCTGAAAAACATGATAGGGAACGCCCTAAAACATGGTACCCGTAAGACATACATGTATACAGGACTTGGAAAACGATAAGGGGTGCCCTAATTTGCCCAAAGCATATCACCTTTACAATACTAGATATATATTAATATATTGACCATTATCCTCATTTTTTTTTAGATCTAGCAAATCTTTTCTATAAGGGTTGATGCCGATGCCCTTATATAAAAGAGCTTGCTGGTCCTGGGCATTCCTGACAGCCCAGGTCGAAAAATCCAACATCTGGAGAGGTGCCGGCCGGGGCGATATCAAAGGAGACAGTTGTTCTATCAAACACAGTGAAACCACAATACTAACATATCCTGACTCATCCATTTAGGACATCAGAGATGCTTCCTACAGGCTTCAACAAGTGGAAAGAAAGATTTTGAATCAGTGATTTTTTGTTGAAAAATCCGTACTCGGAAATGTGCATTTGTGAGATTTTTTGGATTCCCTTTTAAGGTGGGATATGTTAGTTCCTGGTGGCCCTTCATGATTTCCAGATCAAATCCCAAGTGTGGTGAAATCAAAAAAACCCTTTGAGAACCAAAAAATTGTTTGATTTGAACGTTTTTGAGTAGGAAGTTTAAACAAGACAAAACACCTTTTGGTTTTGGAAGATTTCAGAGTTTGTGTTCCAACATTTCGGGCATGCACACTTTCAAGAAATGGTTCTGTAGATGCTGCGTTTGCTGCAGGAATGGCCTCCACATCCGGAATATTCGAAAGCTTGCTTGGACAGATGGACAGGCTATAAGGTTCGCGGGTTGTTCTGATGCAAGTCCTTGTTCTCTATATCTATCTATCTATCTATCTATCTTTTTTAATCTCTGGGTACTGGGTATCTACAGAAAAATGACATAGATATCTATCTATCTATCTATCTATCTAGCTAGATACACCCATTTAGTCTTGTGCAAATATGCACGTGTACAATGAAATCAAGCGTTCAAAAAACATATCTAATTGAGCCGAACCATGTATTTGCTAACCTTTGTTCATGTACGTTTTGGTTTTGATTTCAACAAACATCTGACCGGTATTGGTCTTGCCAGGAATTGCAAAGAAAGAAGCAAGCAGCTATTCAGGATGGACTTGGGGCTACGGATTTTCCAACAGCAAGCAGCTGTTGTTGGAATTGTGGGGTTGGACTCACAAAATAAACTGCTACGCATGTGTTTGGGTTGCCACTTGGATTTCATCAGCAATTAAATCCATGGATACAAAATCTATCTATCTATCTATCTACATTGAAAGGATCCATGCAGGAATTCTCACATCTGGCTGCTAGAATCATGCATGGCGGCTGCCTCTTTGCCAGGAATCAGAAACGCATGGTGTGCCTGCTGAGGCCTTCTTGGGAGCTGACGGTTTTATCGTTTTATTTTCTTTAGATATCTAGATAGATAGATAGATAGATAGATAGATACATAGATAGATAGATAGATAGACAGATAGATTTATAGATAGATA
>DF239506.1:166837-194424 GCA_000507305.1 Breviolum minutum Mf 1.05b.01
TAGATAGGTTTCTTAAGCCAGTAGATATCTAGATAGACGGATAGATAGTGTAGATAGAATGGAATCTGGCCAACTATCGGGCCAGGACGCGGGATGTGATGTCACCAGCGCAAGCTTCGCAGAGAAGCACTTGCAGGTGGGGGAAGGGCCCGTGCATTATCTAGATGGGGTTCAGTTCATACATGCTGGAAGTGCGGCTGTCCTTCAAGGCGCCTCATCCCCTCAGTTTTAACTAGGTCCCAAAGCTGCACAGGAACCGATTTGGGAGTTTTTTTTTGATTTGGTTTGTGTCTGTTATGTTTGTGGTTAAACGCTTGATTCTCAAAATCATGCATGGCGGCTGCCTCATTGCCAGGAATCAGAAACGGATGGTGTGCTTCCTGAGGCCTTCTTGGAAGCTCACGGTTTAATGGTTTTGTTTTTCTTTATCTAGATATCTTTCTAGATAGGTAGGTAGATGGATAGATTGATAGATAGATACTTATCTAGATAGATAGATAGATAGACAGATAGACAGGTGCATCATCAAGTGTTTGTGTGAGACGGCAGTTCCTGGATTCTTTAGTTAGCAAAGACCAAACACGGACCATGTTTCTCAACAATCTCAATCCCTGGCAGTCAGCTTTTCAAGGATTTGATCATTTTCAGGGTATCTATCTATCTATCTATCTATCTATCTATCTATCTATCTATATTTGGTTGATAAAGGCCCAACAAGTCTTGATGTCACAATGGATTTTGCACACAAGGTCCCTCAAAAATAGATATGCTGTATCTATCGAGGCCCACTGTATCCAGGCAATGATCTTTTCTTAAGGCCCTCTTTAGTTAAACAAAGGTCATATATCTCGCAACACCATGCACGTAGCATCCTTTCGTCAGGCTTTAGCTGCTGCTGATCCAGTCTTGAAAGCTGATTCGACTGAGAAGGCACGCTATGGTGCGTGTGAGTGGCCCGGAGACATTCTGCAAACACTTATCGATCCACGATAGATAGATATCTACTTGTGTTCTTTGGAAGTTTTTCACACTTACTGTATCTATCTATCTATCGCACGTTCAGAATCCACAAGGGCAACATGCTTTTTTGCTGGGATTAGATAGTTATCTATCTAGATACCAATAGATGAATAGAACTATGAACAGATAGACAGATGAAAAGAGAGAAAGCTAGATGGCTAGATGGAAGGATAGATATGCAGAAGATAAAGAGACATATAATAGATATCTACATTGAAAGGATCCATGCAGGAATTCTCACATCTGGCTGCTAGAATCATGCATAGCGGCTGCGTCTTTGCGAGGAACCAGAAACGGATCGTGTGCAACCTCAGGCCTTCTTGGGAGCTCAAGGTTTTATGCTTTGATTTTCTTTCTCAAGGTTCTATGTATCTAGATAGATAGATAGCTAGATAGATAGATAGGTAGGTAGACGAGGGAGAAGTTTCGTCGGTTTCTAGATAGATACATCACCGGAACCTGAAAAAAACGATCGTCGGGAGAATATTCTAAGTGCGAAGAATTTGAAGAGTCAATCTATCTATCTAGATAGACTCTTTTGGGGTCAGTTGCACCGGATGCTACTGAAAATGCAAAAAGAACAGATGTTTTTTCTTGTACAATCCCCTTCTTCAATCTTTGGATTTTCTTCGCACTTAGAATATTCCGGGGACCGGAGCTCCAAAACCCCTGGACATGGAACATTTTGGGCATGTGATTTCATGAAATCTCTTTCCATTGCGAATATCTAGACTAATAACATGGACATGGACGATTTCCAGTCATTATTGTCACATTGTGAGGTGTTCTTTTTCCTGTAGCCACAGGGTAATAGTACTCATGAAGATAGATTGGAAGGACGAACGTATAGATAGATAGATAGATAGATGGATGGATGGATAGATAGATAGATAGATGGATACATAGATAGATGGGTAGATAGATGGGTAGAGAGATAGATAGATAGATAGACAGATAGATAGGTAGGTAGGTAGGTACATAGATAGGTAGGTAGGTAGATAGATAGATAGGTAGGTAGATAGATAGATAGATAGGTAGGTAGGTAGATAGATAGATAGGTAGGTAGGTAGGTAGGTAAATAGATAGATAGATAGATAGATAGATAGATAGATAGATAGATAGGTTTCTTAAGCCAGTAGATATCTAGATAGACGGATAGATAGTGTAGATAGAATGGAATCTGGCCAACTATCGGGCCAGGACGCGGGATGTGATGTCACCAGCGCAAGCTTCGCAGAGAAGCACTTGCAGGTGGGGGAAGGGCCCGTGCATTATCTAGATGGGGTTCAGTTCATACGTGCTGGAAGTGCGGCTGTGCCTTGATTTATCCACCTAGATATTAGATAACACAGATAGAACAGAATAGATACACTAAACAAAATCTGTATCTAGATAGAAGATACCACCATGGCAGGCCTCACTAAGCGCTTATCCCAAGCTTCACAAGCATCCCGTGCATCACACAGCTCTCCCCAGGCCTTGCCCGAGGCCGAAGCCACCCAAACACCACGAAGTCCGCCACGAAGTCCTCGCGTGTCGAGGGAGTCTGCTGTACCAGCTTTGCAGGACCTTCCGGCCGCGGATCTTGATCTAGATATTTAGATAATATAGATACATAGAATATCCAGATAAAACAGACAAGTATTCGAATAGATAAGTGCGGTTTCATGCAGGCATTTGCCGGGAATCTGCACCATTTCTTGGCCAGGACGCAAGCACAACACTGGGGAAGCATCCCCCACAGGTAGAGGACGGGTGTATGTATCTATGGGATGGTGATTCAAGTGTTCTGAGTAGAATAGACTTAGATATCTAGGTTCTTTCCAAGTAGATATAGAGTATCTAGATATATAGATATATATCTATGGATACAAAGATATTTAGATAGGCCTATGTATCTAGAATAACAAGGCTTGTATCTTTTATTTATCTACACCTATTGACACTATTATAGAGAGAATTTGTTTCTTGCTTTCACAATATGGGAGATATTCTAGTCTAAATAGATATCTATCGATTATAGACTATTTATCTAGACAGATACATTTTAGGTCCAGATAGAATAGAATAGATAGATATGTTCAGTCAATCTATTTGAATTTCTCATCCAAAATATTGTGGAGATAGATGCAGCTCTCATGAATAGAATATACTATATCTAGATGCAACACGCACTTGATTCGTGTCATGGTGCCAGGAACAACCACAACCTGCAGGCAAACCATCCCAGACTGCAAGTCAGGGTTTCTCAACGGAGGCAGTGGCTCCTGATGACCGTAGGTTTGTAGAATATAGTATCTAGGTATCTAGATATTCTAGATAGATGTTAGGTCTAGAATAATATTATCTATCTGGATAGTTTCTAGTTTTCACTTCTTATATTCTAAATATTCTGCTTTTTTGTAGAACAGGCCTAGATACATATATTGATGGATGATTGTTTTTTGTTTCCATGCATGTGGAACATTGTTTTTTAGTCACACATGTCCCTCTAGACATAATTTACTGTAGATATATATTTAGATATCTATCTAGATATTAACTAATAAAATAGAATAGAACACATTTATTTTGAGATATATATCTATCTAGATGGAATAGAATAGATAGATATGTAGATAGTAGATATCTGATAGACTATAGAATATATATGTTGAATGATAGAACTTTATCAATCTTGTTTTCTAGATAGAGTGATGGATAGTCTGATATCTATCTAAGTTGCATTTTTCATACTGAGGCACATGCACCGGCATAGTTTTCTTCAACGTCACCCAGCTGATGCAGGTGGTGCTCCTTCCTTTGGGTTTTGCTGATCTTGGCCGGTGGGATTGCACATCAGTCGAGATAGATAGATTGATTGATAGATATCTATCAAGATAGATCTATTTAAGATAGATACAAAGATAGATAGAATAGATAGATCTAGATACATTTTGATCGCCGGCAAGTATGTTTGCCCTCTCCTACCAATTTGCTTTGGACACACATTCCAGGAGGCTCAGGCTGCTGAGAAGAGCGAGACGTCTTTACAGGACCACTCCGGAAGACTATTTTGGCGATGATGTCGCTCTAGATATCTATCTATCTATCGGTCTGTAAAACCAAGAAGTTCTCAAGAAATGAACAGGTTTTTGTTGCAAAATCTGGGGGCTGCACCGTCTTTCAATGAGCCATCGAAAGGTGAAGCAATTCATGAGGTCGTCAGCGTGGAATGCGCATGATGTAGATAGCATAGATATCTGTTCTATCTTTTTAGATACATTGAAAGGATCCATGAATTGCGACAGCATGCTTCTAGAATCATGCATGGCGGCTGCCTCTTTGCCAGGAATCAGAAACGCATGGTGTGCCTCCTGAGGCCTTCTTGGGAGCTCACAGTTTTATCGTTTTATTTTCTTTATTAGATATGGTGAACATCATGAAGTTCCATTGGTTTGGTGCCAATTTAAAGAAAATCACAAGAGAAGTTTCCATTTTGATGGACCAAACCCTTCAAAATGAGGCATGGTCGATTTTTTTCCGTCTTGGGTGTTTTTGGTTGTACAATCCTTTTCTGCGAAATGTGCAAATTCACCGCACTTAGAATATTCCTGGAGGCAGACCTTCAAATGTGGCAAACTTCTTGATTTTTTCAAGCTTTTTCAGGATGAACTGATCGCCAGTTAGATACATAGAATGATCGATTGGTATCTATTTAGATATCTAAATAGATAGTCTAGATAGAACGTTACTGTAGCTAGATATCTAGATAGATAGATACAATACATGTATGTGAATAGTGGTAGATACTGCTTTCTCGTTTGGTGATCGCACCTTTTTGGCTAGAGAAGTCCCACATCGTGCCATTCAAAGCTTTGCCTTGTGTCAGTATTCCTTGTTACTGCCATGTTGCACCCGGCACGCGATCCATCAGTGGCAAGTGCAGTGAGGGAATCACCATGTGGCAACATTTCTTCGTCTTCAACTGAGTTTGCTACCCCACTCCGCGCTAGCAAGCGTTCTGCTGTTGAGATGATTGGAGACACCCCAAACCAAGAGAAAGCCAAACAACATAAACACTCTTGGATGTGTCCTCTTGATGCCACTTACGAGAAGCCATTTGCAGGTCTTGGTCGTAGTTCAGGTGCTTCTGGAAAGTCTAAGCCTAAGAAGAAGGTCTATGCCATCTTCAACAACTATGAGACTGTCTTCAAGTGCCATGATCCTGCTTTGGAAGAGGAGTTTGATGAAATCTTGATTTCTTCCTATGGGGATTGGACGGTGAATCGTGACCGCAATGTGCATCACAAGGTTCCTTATCCCACGTTTTCCAAATGGTTGGAAGAAGATTTGGAGGGCAAGGGCTGGGAACTTGTCAGACAGCGTGGCAATTCCCAGTATTGGGGCAAAAGCCCAAAGAAGTGATTGTGAGTCATTTCTTTTCATAGATCTTTTATCTATGCCTTTGCTATGCCAAGAGCGTAGTCAGTGTGATATGGCCAAACTTTCTGTTGTATGCTGCGATCTTCAGTGTTTTCCTGCGCCCACCCCTTCTCAACAACTTAGATGACGCATTCCAACAGGTATTATTTTCAAAGTTTCATCCAATGAAAAATAGATATGATAAAACATATGATGCAACATATTTAGATGGATGGATAACTTCTATCTATTTTGATGGAATCAATGGGTGGGAGAAGCAGGAGGAAGCAATAGCAACATCCAGAGCATGGCACTTTAGACACGAGTGTTGGACAAAAAAGTTTGCTAGATATCTAGATCGATAGATAGATATCTAGATAGATAGATAGATAGATAGGTAGGTAGACGAGGGAGAAGTTTCGTCGGTTTCTAGATAGATACATCACCGGAACCTGAAAAAAACGATCGTCGGGAGAATATTCTAAGTGCGAAGAATTTGAAGAGTCAATCTATCTATCTAGATAGACTCTTTTGGGGTCAGTTGCACCGGATGCTACTGAAAATGCAAAAAGAACAGACGTTTTTTCTTGTACAATCCCCTTCTTCAATCTTTGGATTTTCTTCGCACTTAGAATATTCCGGGGACCGGAGCTCCACAACCCCTAAACATGGAACATATTGCGAATCTTTGGAATCTTTGGAAATTGTTCGCACTTATCTAGGATATTCCTGACAGTTGTAGAGCTCCAACTATCTACAATATCTATCTATCTAAATCAATTTTTTAGGAGGCAACGCATATAGAGTGACAGAAAGAAAAACATTTCTATCTATCTATCTATCTACATGGAATTTTAACTATCTAGATAGATAGATATCTGTAAACAAGCTTGCTTGAAAGATTGTGACATGTGTCCATTTGGAAATCCAACAGGAAGCCTTCCTTACCGCAAGTGATGTTGGGGCCGGGCTGGAGATAAAACATGGAACATTTTGGGCATCTTTCTAGAATAGATAAACTATCGAGATAGATAGATAGATAGATAGATAGATAGATAGATACTGTTTGGTATAGGGATTGTCAGAAGAGAATTCCACGAGACTGACGATACTGGAGATTTGCATGGAGTTGCGCCATCTAATAATGGCATGGTGAAATCAGATGATGTTGGTTTGTTCAAACACATTTCATGTGAGTACGGTGCTGCACGATTTACATAAACCTAGAGCCATAATCCATCAAGTTACGAGACAAACAATTGCCTGCGACCAGTGAAATGGTCCAATTTGCCATGGATGCGGGGACACAAATCCGTCGAGGATTCCAGATTCAGCGCGCAGCTCCTTCCAACGGGCCTTTCCCTGATGTGCTTGTGATTTACCATTTGATGATGGCAACGATGTCGCAGATTTTCGAAAATGACACTTTGTGGTGGAAGCAGGCCGCTCCATATTTTGTGGAATGCTGTGATTTCTGCCATGGTGATGCCTTGATGATGGTTGGTGCGTTTGCCACCGGTGATTTGGATTTTCTGGCCATTCCAAATCCTTGCCGTTCAGAACTTGACATGCTGAACGTCGTGGAAAACATAACGGCAGAAGTTGGCAAGCTTCCTAATCTGGTTGCCAGCTGGTGGAAAAACCAACATCAGGGCAGTGATGAGATAGACAAATTCCTGGCAGTGGTTGGCAAAAGCGCTCAATTCTTGAAAGACATATCATACCATCCGCTCTTTGATTTGCTTTTGACATTGGACAATGGTAGTCGTCAAGAATATTCCTTCCTGGCTGCAGCTCCTGACGTGACTGAGGAAGTCGTGATGGACAGTGCTGGTGAAGCGTGGATTGTACCAGAGTGATCCATAAGAATTGGATGTCAGATGTTTTTTTGGAAAGACCAGGCAACAGCCCTGTGTTAGTAAAAGGCCAAAGTGATATGGTCGTTCCGTTCGTCTACATGTGACCATTCCGTGATCCTTTTGTGTGAGGGAAAAAAGACAAAAAAAGTGCCGTTTCTCCAACCCCTACATCCAATGTACCCCGTGTCACAGTAGATGTCACAAATCCCAAGTATCTGTTGTTTGGGTCGGTTATGTTTGTTTAAGATTGCTTTTTGTTTGCATCTGGGCAATCATCCGGGGTAAAACCATTCCTCATCAACTTGATTTTTTTTGCAAGTTGTACAGTATCATTTTGTATCCAATCCATGGACAGGGTGTTCCCTTATAATTTTCTTGGAAGGATTTTATTCAATCTATAGACTAGGGGGACAAAAAAACTGATAGAAACCTGTGTTTTACTGTAACTGCAGGTCCATTTTCATCATGTTTTGTTTATGCCACTGCTGCACCCACACGTGCAGGTTCCAGCTTCTCAGAAGTCCAAGGTGGCTTTGGGGTAGGTTGAAGGGCAAAATATGAAGTTTAGATTTGCAATAGGCTCCATGCTCTAGATGATAGATGGATATAGATAGATGGATGGATATATCTAGATATTCTAAATTATTCTAAAGCAGTTCTAGATACATACACGCATACATACACAGATAGACCACAGAAAACAGCAAACTAGACTGTCTAGTCTATCTATTCTAGATATCTAGATATCACTGCCATACCGTGCACAGGCCGAACAGGCAAGCTCAGAGGATATGAGCAACGCAGAAGATGACGAGGCTGGGATATCTGCGAAGAATTTGAAGAGTCAATATATCTATCTACATATATTTATATTTACTGTAAATCTCACCCAAGACCTGATATCTTTTTCTTTTTATGCGAGAACATTTCTTGGAGTTATGTTCATACATAGTTCCAGCTCCCGTGTTTTACTCATAAAGTTAGAATAGGGTCTATGGTCCTATGGTTTCTCTTTTCCGCTCCGGAAGGATGCCGCACAGAATGTGAGCGAGGCCGGTGGAATCTCTGGGATAGAGATAGGTTGATGAAGCAAAAACATAACTAGCGGTACGAAGTCCCCAACCCCATCATCAGTGTGACCTTATATTTGCGAAGAATTTGAAGAGTCAATCTATCTAGACAGACTCTTTTGGGGTCAGTTGCACCGGATGTTTCTGAAAATGCAAAAAGAACAGACGTTTTTTCTTGTACAATCCCCTTCTTCAATCTTTGGATTTTATTCGCACTTAGAATATTCCGGGGACCGGAGCTCCAAAACCCCTGGACATGGAACATTTTGGGCATGTGATTTCATGAAATCTCTTTCCATTGTCTAGATAGACGGTGTGTTCAATGGGGACACAAAAAATCAGGATTACGAATAGACTAGTAACATGGACTTGGAAGATTTCCCGTCATTATGGTCACATTTGGAGTTTCGTTCAGACATTTTGGCGCCATACATAGTTGGTAGTTTAGTATATATCTATCTAATACAAAGTGGCGTAATACATTCTCAGTCACTGCAGTCCAGTGGACACCGGGTCAGGATCTACAATCTCTAAATCAATGGGAGCCGTAGTAATGGGACCACCGCTAGAACCACAACTATCAGACAAAGCATCACGGGTGTTTAACACTATCAGTACCACCAATTCCTGGTACCTCACTATCACTATCAAGTTTGTCCCAAGAACATCCCGTCAGTCACAGACAAGCGTCGATGATATGACATTGTTGTAAAATGAGCATAGAATAGAAATAGAAAAGAGTTCTTGTTCAACAATCCCTTTTTCATAGCTGAATTGGACAGATGGGGTATGGAAAAAAACACCATGGTCTAAAATGGTTTCCTTGGTGGTTGGGTCAGTCATTGAATGCCCAAAAAGTGAAGGATAAGATTCCAGAACCCTTCCTTACTGATATGATATTCTTTTAAGTTGTGAAACCTGTTGTCTAGAAATGTGAAACACCTTGTAGATAGATAGTAGAACTTGAAATTCAGAAGTTTGGCTCAATTTCTTTTTGGCCATCAGACAGATGCATCGGGCCGAAGCGTTGGGAGTGTATCAGGCCGAAGCGTTGCGAGATCGTGAACAACGCAAATTGGCGCAGAAACACTTAAACCTACGTCAACTCATTCGGAAAGCATGTGATGTCCGGAAACCATATCCAATAGAATGGCACAACGGAATCCCGGTTTCTTTTCAGCAACGGCATCAGTATCAGTTTGACAATGATTCCAAGTCCAAGTCCACTGGCAAGTCCGACAGTGAAGATCATGGTGATGGCGATGGTGAGGATGGAGCCGTGACTATCACTGAGACGATCACTCACCCAATGCTGATGCCAGATTATTCAAAACCTCGTTTCAAAAGGCCAGCCAACGACAAAGAACACCCATTGGAGCAGTTTAGGTCACTCGGATGGGATGCGTTCCAGGTTATCGTGAAGGCGGATATGGAGCAAAGGATTGAAGAGCTTGAGCGTCAGAGGAGTTTGAAGAAGCAAAAGCAATCTGAACAGGAAGATTCATCTACAGCTGTTTGATCGGCGCCCAAGGCGCATTGAAAGCATTGAAACTGAAACTTCGCAGATGGTCTTATGTTTTCGATTGTTTTGGTCTGATGGTCTAGGGCCACTCTGACATTCATAGCGTGTATCTACATCTGTCGAAAACCAACTTAGCCTCTTGAAATTGCAGGTGCCGATTCATCCATCATGATCAGCATCTTTTCGACTCTTTGAATGATTTGATTTGATTTGATTTGATTGCGAATCGTCACTGTTTAGTTTTTTTGGTACAATTCAAGGAGTCAAGTAGCTGTTTGTATCTGCTGCATCATCAGTCAGCCAGCGATTTGGAAATTATCCTCTTAAGCTCTTGGAAAAAAAAGCAACAAGGGAATGGAATGGCATGGAACGGACTGACATGGGCTCTGTGGTGGTTGCACGAAAATTGTATTTTCTCCTGACTTGGTACATCGTACATTGTACAACTATAACAACTATAACTACAATGACAATGACAACCAAGTTTCCTCAATCTCATTTGTTTAATAAGTTGTATCTAGTAAGTAGTAGACTTATTTGTTCATTGTTGACTTAGTGATTTAGTAGACTCAAATATCTAGGTTCAATTAATTTTGATCAATTCAAAATAATATATAACTGACCATTTTTCCCAGATTCCCAACTAAATGCTCTGGTAGGTCGGTTTTGTATGCAGGAATGGAGTGGTGAATAATTCAATTGGCAGTGGGATTGACAGGTACGTCACGTCTTTAGAATGCGAGGGATCAGAGTGATATCTTTGAATCTGGGCTATAGTATGCTATATCTAGTGATTATCCTGCAATATAGTTTTGGTTTTGGGTCATATGTGATATACCATCCTTGGCCTTGATTCAAGTCTAAAACCGGAATCATTAGATATCTAGATATCAAAAGATGAATAGAACCATGAATAGATAGACAGATGAAAAGAGAGAAAGCTAGATGGCTAGATGGAAGGATAGATATGCAGAAGATAAAGAGACATATAGTAGATATCTACATTGAAAGGATCCATGCAGGAATTCTCACATCTGGCTGCTAGAATCATGCATAGCGGCTGCGTCTTTGCGAGGAACCAGAAACGGATGGTGTGCAACCTCAGGCCTTCTTGGGAGCTCAAGGTTTTATGCTTTGATTTTCTTTCTCAAGGTTCTATGTATCTAGATAGATAGATAGATAGATAGATAGGTAGGTAGACGAGGGAGAAGTTTCGTCGGTTTCTAGATATCTAGATACATCACCAGAACCTGAAAAAAACGATCGTCGGGAGAATATTCTAAGTGAGAAGAATTTGAAGAGTCAATCTATCTAGACAGACTCTTTTGGGGTCAGTTGCACCGGATGCTACTGAAAATGCAAAAAGAACAGACGTTTTTTCTTGTACAATCCCTTTCTTTGATCTTTGGATTTTCTTCGCACTTAGAATATTCCAGGGACCGGAGCTCCACAACCCCTAAACATGGAACATATTGCGAATCTTTGGAATCTTTGGAAATTGTTCGCACTTAAATCTAGGATATTCCTGACAGTTGTAGAGCTCCAACTATCTACAATATCTATCTATCTAAATCAATTTTTTAGGAGGCAACGCATATAGAGTGACAGAAAGAAAAACATTTCTATCTATCTATCTACATGGAATTTTAACTATCTAGATAGATAGATATCTGCATACAAGCTTGCTTGAAAGATTGTGACATGTGTCCATTTGGAAATCCAACAGGAAGCCTTCCTTACCGCAAGTGATGTTGAGGCCGGGCTGGAGATAAAATGCAACGCGGGCAAGAAAAGGTTGAAGGCATCTGGTGTTTTTCAAAGTAGGTGGATAGATCCATCCAGCTGAAGCTATCTATCCAACTGTTTCCAGTCCACTTCCACTTCCAAGAGGGTGTTCTTTCCCTCCATGCACCAGGATTTTGCGGACAAGTTGAAGCTGGCTTTAGATCAGGCTAGCTGTTGGCAGGTGGACGGTAATTTCCTAGGTATTTCTCTGTCTATCTATCTATCTATCTATCTATCTATTTGTCTGTCTATCTATCTATCTATCTATCTATCTATTTGTCTGTCTATCTATCTATCTATCTATCTATCTATTTATCTATCTATCTATCTTTCTATCTTTCTATCTATCTATCTATCTATCTATCTATCTATCTATCTATCTATCTATCTATTCGACGTTTCGTTCTCAGTCCATTTATCTATCTAATATCAAGATAGATAAAAAGATACTATGCCGCTACCGCCAGGAGATTGAAAGTTCAGAGGTCGAAGAGCAGGGTCAGGAGATGGAAAGTTCAGAGGACGAAGACCAGGCACATTTCTGTTACGTAGTAGGCCGTTCTTGTGTATTGTAGTTGTGTTATCCAATAGAAGGAGGATTCTGAAGCATTGTTCCAAAAGGTTTTATCTTAAAATCGAATATCTAAAGGAGAAGGTTGGCCCTGGTTACCAAATGGTTGCTGTAGATACAATGTCTAGCACGTTGGAGGTCAACACGGTCGTGGTCAATGATCCGTATGACGAACCTGATTCTGATGGACCATGGTCTGAGCTGGAGGCGAGGCGATATGGGGCCCTCTATCCATCTAGCTATCTGGGTCGGTATCTAGACATCTATCTACATATCTACCATGGTTTTTGCCACAACAACATTCACACGTGCCATCACATCTGACCAATGTTTTTTTTCTGCCAGGAGCTTGCTTACAATATGCCAGAGTCTCCTGACACTTTTGTCCCTGACGTGGACGAGGCAGAGACTTTGACGGACAACGCTTCTTTGGCGTAGATTTATAGCTACAGAGGAACTCGTTCTTTGTTTCTCTCTTCTTGTGCTGACTTGTTTTTGAATTCAAAGAACGAAGCCAGTGAGGAAGGGGTTCCTGGGTGGTCATGGTTGGCTCCAGGAGGGACACTGAAGAGATTAGATATCTAGCTATCTATGTATCTATCTACAGACAAATATTTCTATCTATCTAGATAGATTGGTAGATACATATCTACATATCTACATACATACATGCATAGGCAGATGGAAAGATAGATACTGTTTCTAGATAGGCAAATAGATACTGCAGATATCTAGGTATCTAGATAGGCAGAGAAGAACTATCTATCTAGATCCATCCAGCTAAACGTATCTCTCCAACTGTTTGCATTTAACCATCGGCCACTATGTCTCATCCCTGCCAGCCTTTTGCCGTTCATGAAAGGCACGGGAACAAGATGTGGATGACGACGAAGCAAACGCATCTCGCATTGCAAACGATGGGTGGTTTTATGATGTTTTTTTCTTACTATCTATCTATCTAGATAGATATCTATCTAGATATCTATCTAGATACACCAATCTACCCTATTATGTGAATCTTTGGAAATTAGATATCTAGATAGATAGATAGATAGATAGATTGATAGATAGATAGATAGATAGAAAGATAGATAGATAGATAGATATGTAGGCAGAGAACAGAGGTATCTATCTAAATGATCCATCAAGCTCAATGTATCTGTCCAACTGTTTGCATTTAACCATCGCCCAGGAAAGTGAGGATGTGGATGACGAGGACGCATCTCACAAGGTCGGGGATTCATTGCCGTGGGTCGGGCTCAAGTCAAGACTTTTTGCTGGTCTTATCTATCTAGGTTTTTTTCTTACTACCCCATCATGTGAATCTTTGGAAATTGTTCGCACTTAGAATATTCCTGGCAGTAGAGCTCCAGGTTTCATTTTCGGAAGACTCGAAGAATCAGTCTGTATGAGAGATGGTTTCTATTTCCTATGTTTTCTATCTAAAAAAGGTTGGTATCTATCAATCTAAATAGACGGAAAAAATATCTCCCTATAGCAGTAAACATGCTTGAAATCCTGCTGGTTTCCAATTCAACAGGAAGACAAGTGAACGAGGACATCAAAGCTGATGAGGCACTACTGAAAAACGTGAAAAATCGGAATTTGAAGATTTATCAAAATTTGAAGCTTTTTTGCAGATTTGAAATCCGAGGAATTCTCCCAAATTGAATGTGAAACACCGGTTTGAAAACCACGAGGTTTGACATTTTTTAAAGGGAAATTAGATTGACCATTCATTGAGTGTCTGGGTTGCGGGTAGGATATCAACGTGTTGATTACTCACCGAAGATTCCAACCAAGAAAAACCATTTGAGACCGTGTATCGTGTCGCTCTAAATGATTCAGGGAAGCAACATATGAACCTTGACAACTCAGAAATACAGAAATGGGAATAATTACCCTGCAGGGAACTAACATATCCTGGGGAAGTTCGGAAAACCATCGACTCAAGAGTGCATTTGATATCCAGGATATGTTGATAGTAGGTAGATAGATAGTCTCCAAATTGAGCTCCAGGCTTCGGTTCCCAAAGGAAATAGTCGAATCGTCTATCTACCGGCGAAATCATTGCAAAATCATTGAGTATCCACATTCCGAGATCCTGCTGCCGATGTCCATACAAACAGATTCAATACTGCCTGACTGAGGTCGAGTCGGAGCATCACACCGTGCACTTTCTATTGAAATACAAGTACTATCAACAGATTGAAGAAGGTTCAAAAACCTGGGAGTTTCGAGCAGATTGTCCATATTGGAGCAGGAGGATTCCGAAAGCAACACATGTTGTATTTCAGAAAGGTTCCTCCACCCGAAAAAAATGATAGATCAGGGTGGAAGGGCCTGGCGGTGAGTGTACCTATCGAGGTAGATAGATATATGGATGGGTAGATAGATAGATAGATAGATAAATAGATATCTAGATAGATAGATAAATATCTAGATATCTAGATAGATGATAGATGATAGATAAATAGAATGTACTAGATAGATATCTAGAAAGAATAGATAGATAGAAAATTAGATGGGTACATGGATATCTATCTAGATAGATAAATATCTATCTGACTGACTGGGTTGTAGATATTTCCGTTGGGATTTCTCTTGTACATTCCCTTTCTTCAATCTTTGGATTTTCATCGCACTTAGAATATTCCGGGGACCCGAAACCGTGAACATGGAAGTTTATACAGCAGTTAGATAGACAAATGTAGATATCTAGATAGATAGATAGATAGATAGATGGATGGATAGATAGATAGATAGATAGATTAATAGATATCATAGATATCATAGATAGAAATATAGATAGATAGATAGATAGATAAATGAATAAATAGATTCCGGCGTTGAGAAAAACACCATCGGCTGCTCTGCTGTGGTCGAGGTCGCACCCGTGTCCGTCTTGGGCCATGGAAAATCTTGGAAACCAGAAGCGTGGATCGGGAAGGTGTAATCGCATTGGGTGCCCCATCTGATGATATGGACCAATTGTTTGGCGACTGTCATTCCTTCTTCGCTGTGCACTTTGACAATCCAAACAAAGCTCAAGAAGAGGAAGAGGAGCAAGAAGTGGCTTGCAAGATCTGGTGAGGACGCTTTGTTCTCTGTGTCCAGGTAGGTAGGTATCTAGATAGATGGATATATAGATAGATCCGATAGGTTTTCATAATTGCAGAAATGAAATATCAATCTATCTATGATAGCGAGTTTGTTCTAGAAATGTGATTTTAAAAGGTTGAAAGGTTCCTTTTGGTTGCCCGTCTCTCAGGATTTCTATAAATAGCCTAGATAGATATCTAAATCGTGCAAATGTGCATTAGAAATAGAGAGATGGTAAGCATGGGCTGATGTCACAGAACCCCCAGCATTTACTTTATCTAGATATCTAGATATCTATATTTAGACAGATAGAACAAATGGAAAGTAGTCAGGTGTTTTGATTTCTATAGATAGATACTTTAGCTTTCTCCACCAGGCAGTGAAATAGTTGACGGCAGTTTCATTCAGGTCACTGATGACAAGGTCACAGTGGTTGGGATGCACACGTGCGACGTCAATACATTGCGTGATGCCGTCTCCAATGGCAAGACATCTTGCAAACTTTTGCTACCATGGAGGATGGCTGCAGGTCAGATCGGGCCTGTCATGGTGTCAGAAACCGGGAGTGGTGGCAAACTCATGATGCGCGCAGTTGTTGATTCTATTGAAGAAATCACGACTCTATCACGGCTGCGAAAGGAAGAGTCATTCCAACGAGCATCCAAGGTGCTGCAAGAAGTCTGGCTTAAAAAGCTTGGCCGAGTGAAAGGGAAAGGGGAGAATCCGTCATCCAAGAGATCGACACGTAAAGTCCTCTTCCTTTGGACCCTCACCCAGATGAAATCATTGACTTCTCAGCTGATGGTACCTGAGGGGTTTGTCCGGAGGACTGTGAGGCTTTCCTCACAGAAGCTCATCCGGCTGGATGTGCAGCAACCGCTTCCTCAAATGCGGTTAAAGAGCACCGCCCAATACTTCGTGGGGAGGCTGTCGCCCGAGGACAGGCAGAGACTTCAGGAAACTTGTTCCTTCCTGGACAAGAAAGTCATCCAGATTGGCACCACTTGCTCAGGTGCGAAAACCTGTCGCTTTTTTTAAGATTGGTAAGCTCATTATCTATCTAGATAGATAGATAGATAGATAGATAGATATACGATATCTAGATAGGTGTAAAGACCTGGATAGATAGATACATGTCTGTAGATATCTATCTACCTATATTCCAGATAGATATCCAGAAGGAAACCCGTACCTGGATAGAAGGGAAGAAAAGTGTTTGAGCGCCCACTTAGATAGATAGATAGATAGATAGGTAGATAGATAGAAAGATAAACAGATATCTAGGTTTGATCGCACTAAGAAAAAGCAGTGCAGGCACGGATGTCATTGTCAGCATCTTCCGTGAGACGTTGGCCTGTCTCAATGAAACTTTCGGCGTTCCTTGCCACTAGTGGTCTCTTTTTCTAGAGTCTGAAGAAGACCAGTCTGGGAACTGAGATGCCCATTATCTATCGAGATAGGTGCTTTAGATAACAGATAAAGTGGAATGTACATGTACAATCATGTACACAAAGATTTCTTTAAAATGATTCTTGATGGGTATGTTGATAGACAGATACTATCCATCGATGTTTGCCAAAGATTGCGCACTAGATACTGGACCCAGGTAGACATCAGCATGATTCATCGGTTTGCTGTAGAGAAGGAAGCATTCAAACGTGACTTTCTGATGAAAGCGCACACAACATCGGGGAACCGGCCAAGCTTCTGCCTCTTCGGTGACGTTGAAGTTTTCAAGAACATGCGGGGGTGGTGCTACAGTTGCGAGTGCGAGCATGCAGTGCCTGGTAGCATCGATTTCCTGGCAGCAGGTACTTCATGCAAAAAGGTCTCGAAGGAGAACCTGAAGCACGGTGAGTATGCCCGGTGTTCCTGGGTTCATATTATCTAACTAATCCATCCTTTGTGGTTGCTAAAACTGCGGACCCACCAACCCACAGGCTATGACCACGAAATAGAAAGCTATATGGCATCCGTTTCCAGGTATCTAATTATATATCGTCACTCTAGATGGAACAAGCGTGATAAATCTATCTAAATGATAGCGTAGGTATCTGGGTATCTTTTTAGATTGGCCACGAATCAGGTTTGGAGACAAACTCGAGGAATACGACTGGTGTGTGAATATTCTAACTGAGAAGAATTTCCAAAGTACCAAAATTTTGAAACACGATCAAAACACAAAAATATGTTGGCATTTTTCTTACACAGTCCCTTTCTTCAATCTTTGGATTTTCTTCGCAGTTAGAATATTCCGGGGACCGGAGCACCAAAACACGTAACATGAAAGTTTATCCGGTTTATCGCATTGCGATATCTAGATAGTTCAATACTTAGATAGAAAAAAAATAGATATCTATCGTTTTCCCGAATATCTATCTATCTACCAGGTTTTTGAGATAGAGGGCTTGCAATTTTGATGTTCCTAGGCTATGTGACTGGAGATGGCTGCTCTGGCATTACTTACAAGCTAGGTTTGCTGGAAGCGGCCAAAAAAACTCACCCCGCATTGCTGATGTATGAAAACGTTGTGGGCGTGGCTGAACGTGCAACAGCAGAGGATGGAAGTAAGTTGCCTCCATTGACAGAGGCGAGTAGTCATTCTGGTTGATGGGTTTTGAGAAACCACTGGATTCGAAGTGATCCAGATATCTTTCTGGATAGATGGTTTATGTATTCTCTGGATACACTGGTGCCCCGTGGGTTAGGAATTGTAGACTGTAGACCATCTCTCTAGACAGTACTGAACAGATATGGGCGAAGGCATGATCTGATCAATAGATAGATAGATAGATAGATAGATAGATTGGTAGGTAGATAGATAGATAGATAGGTAGGTAGGTAGATAGATAGATAGGTAGGTAGATAGATAGATAGATAGGTAGGTAGGTAGGTAGGTAAATAGATAGATAGGTAGGTAGGTAGATAGATAGATAGATAGGTGTGGTGAATGTAATCTGCTCAGCCGCAAGGTCATGAGAAAAGACTTGGTGGATCTGGGATTCGTATTTGAGTATCAGCGCCTAGACGCGCAAAAGTTCCTTGTGCGGCAGCGCAGGAACCGCATCTGGGGCACGGCTGATGTTGTCGGCCCCAATGCATCTGAGTATGGAGAGCGGATGGCTCAGACTGTCCAGAGCATGCAGTCGGACTGCTTGTTCCCATGGGAGGACTGCTTCGACACATCGCTGCCAGCAGAGACATCGGAAGAATTGCCAGAAAGGGCCCGGCGACAACTGGAAACAGCCTTGGCTGATGCCACACTGCTTGATGGTTCTTCGAACGTTTTCTTGGACATATCCAAGTCTGATTCTCACCTCGAGCAGGCCACAAGCGTTGCAACATGTGTCCGCCCAACACACGCCATCTATAGCCACGCTTTAGGCAGGAGACTGACAGTTCTTGAACTGTTCAAGTGCCAGGGCTTGTGGCGCGATGACTTCCTGTGTCCTGAAGCAGTCGACCAGATGCTGAAAGAACCTAAACAGGCTCAGGACCTGGCAGGCGATGGGCTGAAAAACTTTTCCAACATGTTTTTGTATTGTTTGCACTTGGCCACTTGCTGTCCAAGGAAGATGCCAAGATAAATGGACATCTATCTATCTAGATAGTATATTGATAGATAGATAGGTTCTTTCAACGTATCTAGATATTTGTGTCTTAAGTTTTTCATGTATTTTAAAACGTTTATACAAACCTATGTGAAAAATACTGGTTTATCTAAAAATCCTAGATTGAACCACCCCTTATTCTAGAATAGATACATATCTGTCGTGGATGGATCAAATATCTAAAAAATTTGGCATGTGTTTTGGGCAATCCATTGCTTCAATCGCTGAAAATTATGTTATGTAGCTGATAGACAGAATGTTCCTGCACGGAGAGCTTCAACACCAAAATGTGAGCATTTCAATTGTCAGAAACTGGATCTGGCAGGAAACAGCTTTGCTTCAACTACCTGCCAAGCGAAAATCATCGCTTCACTATGTCACTCCAACGGGTGGAAGACAGTGACAAGGACCAAGATTGAGTCTGGTCCATCTTCATCCCTTCCTTCGAAAGAGCCTCTTGAGCATGGTCCATCTTCATCCCTTCCTTCGAAAGTGCCTCTTGAGCATGGTCCATCTTCATCCCTTCCTTCGAAAGAGCCTCTTGAGCATGGTCCATCTTCATCCCTTCCTTCGAAAGAGCCTCTTGAGACTCTTGAGCCTCTTAAGCCTGCAGCTCCACATTCGAAAAAGAGGCAGCAGCTACCTTTGGAAGGGCCAGTGGTCAAAGAAGATGAAGCCCCAGCAACACATGTGATGAAGCGGTGCAGATTCAAACAATCCACAGCAGATGAAGCCCTAGAAACACATGTGATGAAGCGGTGCAGATTCAAACAATCGCAGAATGCACATTTAGCATCTCTTCCTC
Organism: Breviolum minutum Mf 1.05b.01; assembly: GCA_000507305.1. NCBI lineage: Eukaryota > Dinophyceae > Suessiales > Symbiodiniaceae > Breviolum > Breviolum minutum. Next base: position 186,587 of record DF239506.1, read on the forward strand.
CATCAGCCCCTCCACAAGAAATCCTGTCAAGGTTGAGATCCTTTGCTGACTCCGATGATGGCCACAAGCGTGGCCGCGGCAGACCCAAGGGGACAAAGAACAAGCGTAGTCAGCCTGATGATGGCTTTGATGATGTGGCAGAGCCTTCAGTCAAAGCAGCCAGGCCTGGGAAGCGCACCACTGTCTCCATTTGGGCGAAAGTGCAACTCTTGAAGGAGCCTTTTTTCCTGTTTACTTTTTCTGGGATAGATAGCAGATATATATCTATTTAGATATCTATCTATCTAGATAGACAAGGTATATAGATATATAGATATCTATCTAAATAGATAGATGGACAGATAGATAGATAGATAGATAGAAAGATAGATAAGATAGATAAGATAGATAGATAGATAGATAGATAGATAGATAGATAGATAGATAGATAGATAGATAGATAGATAGATAGATATCAAGATAGATAGATAGGTCGAGATGTTTGGTTGGTGTCTCAATACATCCCAGGAACTCGGATAATACATTTGTTAGGACATGTTGGGAAAAACAGTTGTCGGGAGAATATTCTAAGTGCAAAGATTTTGCAGGATCAATTTTGGAGGATATTCAAAGTGTAAAGATTTTTTGAGTTGGGTAAAAGTCACAAACTTGGCCAAAGTACGAAAATCCGTTGGCATTTTTCTTACACAGTCCCTTTCTTCGATCTTTGGATTTTCTTCGCACTTAGAATATTCAGGGGACCGGAGCTCCAAAATGTTGAAAATGGAGCACTTGAAATCATTTCATCTATCTACAGTTCATGACAAACACTGCCCTTTTTGCTTTTGCCTTGATGCCTTTCTGTTTGTTTATCTTTAGACAGCTTTTTGTTACACGATCAGATCAATGCATCACTCTCTCTCTCTCTCTCTGGATATCATGATGTTGAGATTGATTCTTGCAGTCTGTTTTCTAGAAAGATTCATGCCAGTCTATCTAGATATCTAGATCGCTTTAATCTTTCATTGAATAGATAGGTAGATACATGAACGCATTCCTCAAGTCTTGGTTCTGTAAGTTTCACTGTCGCCCAGGAGTTCGACGAGCTGAAACGTTCTGGACACCCAAAGCCAGAAGCCTACATGCTGCAAAACTACCGCAAATGCGGCCAGTACCAGGGTTGCTTTGCCAAATGGCAACCGCAACGGGAGAAGAATAGGTGGGACCTGGTGGTAGAAGTGGCTCCAAACCTCAGCAAGAGGATGTCTGAGGTTCCAAACAAAATCAGAGAAGTTTTGGGCATTGAAGTGCCCTGGCTGTTCCCGTGAAATTTCACAGATAGATCGCTACAGGCAGGTAATTATAGTTACAGATACTAGATAGATAGGTAGATAGATAGATAGATAAATAGATGGGTACATAGATAAATAACATCTGCGAAGCATTTCCATCCATTAGATATCTAGATAGATAGATAGATATTAATAAACAACCATTTGTCAAGGAGAATCCTTACAATTCAATCTTTGGTTTTCTTCGCACTTATCTGGATAGATAGATAGCGTCTTGGCTGAATCACTTATCGAGGTGCGGAAACACAGCTGTTCGAATTGGAAAAGCGACGCTGAGCTACATTCATTCCCACCTGCCATCGACTATATGGCAGAAACCCTGGTTCTGGAAAGGATGGCAGTTGGAGAAGAGTGCACCATAGAAATCATGGAGAGTGCCATCCTATGTGCTCTCAAAGCATGGAACGAGAAAGTGGACGAATTCCGGGAACTCTTGGCCAAAGAGTCAATCACACAAGCTGACCAGGCCCTTGACATGAGTGCCGGTGATGCTGCAGCCGTTCAGAGCAAGATGCAAGCAAGGATCAGTCACATCTCATCAGCTTTGAGGAAGTATGACGTTGTCAAGACTGGCGGCGCACTGAAGACGCTAGGACTCTATCTAGGTATCTATCTGTCTAATGATGGAATATCCTCATGGTCAATATATCTAGGAAAGAAATTTTCAAAGGGCCCATATTCCATTTGCTATTTCGGTTTACCGGAGTGTCGATAGATTGAATATTTCTATCTATCTAGTTTGATCGCACAAGAAGGGTAGCCAAAGTGAAACCAACATAGATATCTAGATATCTAAAAACGTTCTCATTGCGCAACAACTCTTGGTCAGGGGAAGCCAAAGTTGTCCAAGGGCTTTGACAGTCGCACACGTTTTTATATTTCTGTCTTTCTAGATCTCTAAGGTATCATTCCTTTCTCTGTGTCGGTCTAGATTGATTTTTTTTTGGATCTTCTGGAATTATGTGCCTTTGTCTAGATAGATAGATTTATCTTGATCTGTATCGGCCTAGATACATTGCTAGATAGATACATTTTTGTAGATAGATATATATCTATCTACATTTACATACTTCACACATCGTTTGGTTTCGAAACAGGATTTGATGGATGGCTAGATAGTGATTGACAGGCAGATAGATAGATAGATAGAAGTCTTTCTAGATGGATATCTTAGAAAGGTACACTTGATTCATTGATTGATGGGTTGATTTGTATCTATCTATCAATCTATCTCGGTAGCAACAGATGGACTTGCGCGTTGCATTGTTCAACGGACAGTCTAGATTGGCTTCGTCTGTTTCCAATTCCAAGGAGGTCTGCATACAGACTGTGCGCTCGGACTGGCATCAAGATGCAGGCCCTCACCAAGCCTTCTCGCCACCTCGAATACGACCATCCAGACATGGAGCAGGTGCGGATCTGGGTCAGATCCTGTGAACAGGATCACGGTGTGCATCCCAGGCTGATTTGCAATTTTGATCAGGTCTGTTCCATGCACTTCCAGCACAGCAAATCGGCGCTGCACAAAAGCCAGTCCCAACAAGGACAACATCCTGCTCCGTTTTGCAAGCCCACGATGAAGAAGATGTTGGATACCTTGAGGGCTGCCTTAGACCTTGCTCCACCCAACGCCACTAGTGTAGAGGAGGATGCCTACGAGGCAGCCCACCCGCTCACCAACGCGGACGCCAGCACGGTGTCTGTCGACTACGCCCGGCAATGCCGGACAACCACGACGTTGTCATGGTGCGATGGCGACGTGGGTTGTGCCTATGTTACAGCCACAACAACAAGCATGCCGGCGCAGACAGTGGAGAAGCTAAACAAGGAACTCCAAGGCGAATCTTGGTTGATATTTTTATCTGGATATCTAGATATCTAGAAAAGGTAGATAGATAGATAGATAGATAGATAGGTAGATAGATAGATAGATAGATAAGATAGTTAGATAAATAGATAGATAGATAGATAGAAAGAATAGGTAGGTAGATAGATAGATAGATAGATAGATAGACAGGTTGTGTCGCTCTAAATAAATTCACTGTAGATAGATGGAGATGGATAAATACACCGAAATAGCTATCTGATTGACTGTTGTATTTCTGTTCCTATGTGGAGCGCGGTTTGGGGTTTGGGGATGACTAGTGGGTGTCTATCTATCTCACTGCGAAGTATTTCCAGTATCTAGATACTACCTAATAAACAACCATTTGTCGAGGAAAATCACTGCGAATGATCAAAATATACAAATTTGTTGGCATTTTTTCTTGTACAATCACTTTCTTCAATCTTTGGATTTTCTTCGCACTTAGAATATTCTGGGGACCGGAGCTCCAAAACTGTGAACATGGAAGTGTATTGCACTTAGATAGTTAGATAGTTAGATAGTTAGCTTCTTGGCACAGGGTATGTTTGAAAGTTTGAAGAAAGAACATCATGAGGTCCTGCACATTGCGCCACATGATTCTCGTACGCACATGTGGAGTGCAGCCACCATGCTCTTATACCTGGACTTTTTGGCGGACCAGATCAGAGCAAAGCGCCTCTCTCTGGGCTTAAGTGCCTCTGAAGGCAGATGCCTTGTCATCTGTGATAAGGCCTCGCAGCACCACTCTCCTGACTACGCTGCAGCAAGAGAGCGGTGGGAGAGGTCGAACAATTGCATTCTGGTGCACGGCCAGAGCAAGCAACATGGCATCACAATCCCCGGCGGTTGGGGGGCCGCAGGAGGACCAAACGATGGCTGGCATCAACACTGGCATGCCCTCCGTCGAAGCCTTCAAAAGGTCAAAGCTGACCTGGGTGGCAGCTTGGCCTTGCGAAAAGCTTTGGCAGAATTGGACATGGCCGTTGATGGTGGTGCAAGATTCTCGCACCTTGCTCGCCAAATCGAACCTATAGAGAGGTAAATCTACTTGAATCCTTAGATATCTAGGTAGATATCTAGATAGATAGATAGATAGATAGATAGATGGTGTTGAATTTTGGGCGTTTGATTTTTGAATCTTTGGAAATGATTCATCCAGATGCTTCCCAGACGATCCGTAGATAAATGCAACTTTCTTCTTTACGTAGAAAGAGGTTGTCATGTTTTGTTTTTGGACACTGTATCTGTTTCAATTTTCGATTGCTTCATGAGCTGAGACCTTGTTTCTCAGAAAGGCTTTTGTGAGTCCTCAAGAAGCTTTCCTCTCAACTTACGAATCCAGAGGCCACTCGTCAAAGGACTACTCTATCTGGATATCTAATCTATCTAGATAATAACTTTATAAGTTATCCATTTTGCATGCCCAAAGGCTCAAATAAATAGATTATCTCGATCACCGTATCTGGAAATCTTAGATATCTAATTATTTCAAGGCAAGTTGTTAAAACAACCCATCTTCCATGAAGTCCTTCTTCAAGGTAGGTCCAGTACTAAGAGAGTGTTCCTTCAACGAGTGGTTTTGGGGCTTTCTATCTATATCATACAGGTGCCTTTGGAAAGCCTCTTGAGGACTCAGTGGCAGAATCCACAAGTTTGTTTGGAGATAGACCTTGTTCCCCAATGAGACATGCCACAGTTATCTTTCTATCCAGTGGGATTATCTAGATGATGCAGCAGTACTTCAGAAAGAACATCGATACCTCACAAAGATACAATTTCGTATCTACAATACAATACTACTGAAAACTAAATTGCACAGTGGTTTTCAAAAAAGAAATGCTAGGGTTTGCAATTTTTAGATGGTTAATAGATATTATCTATCTATCTATCTAGATAGATAATATCTCACAATAGAAGATGTTAGATAGAAAGATGTTATCTAGATAATACAAAGATTCAAACAACCACACAAAAAGTATCTTGGTTTGAGGCTTAGCCTGGAAGATAGCCTGCGTGCTGACGCATGGGCAATGAGCCGGTTGCGACAGTACGAACACGGAAAGCTTGTTATGCATGCCTGGATGAGCAGAGGGCTCATCACTGCCCAGCAACTGGCCGACTGGCACTTCGCAGGCAACATGGATCAGTTGAAAGATAGCATGAAACGGACCCTTGGAGGCATGAAAACAATCCTCAGGCTGGAGGACCTGTGCGATAAAGCCCTGGACGGTGTGGATCCTGAGCGCAAGGCGCTCGCACAGGCCTCGGAATCAACTATCCTCCCGGGGGAGAAAAAGATTGTATGGGCAATCCGCAAGCCTGACGACCCACCAGATGGTCCTTACACACCGCTTCCAGACTGGTTCAAAAACCCCATTACCAGAACCATTGTCAATTGGCGCAAAAGGAAGCTGCCAAGTGGCAAACGAGGATCAACAATCGGAGGGACAGAAACCTCAAAGGCTTGACTCCAAAGCAGCAATCTGATTTTGAAAAGTGGCAGGAGTCCACTTGTCGGCGCATTGTTCTGAACAAGCAGCGAAAAGCTCAAGTGATGAACGTCCGTTCGGACAATTTAAAGCAGATCAAGTCAAACTGCATTCTCCTCGAGGTGCAGATGAGCGATTGCGCAGAGAACCTAAGAATCCGGTCTGGAGATGGATCATGGTTTAGGCTGGTCATGCTGGAAGGGATTGTCCCTGCATCAGATGTGCCGGCGGCTTTGGATGTTGCACCAGGAGTTGAACTGAAAATTTGGACTATTTACACGGATATAAGATGTCTATCTCGATAGATATCATGGATGGATGGGTGGATAGGTGGATAGATGGTTAGATAGATTAGATAGATAGCTTTCTATATGCATGGATAGATTGGCCGGGAAAGGGAGCAATTATCTATCTATCTAAATGGATCGGACAGGTAGTTAGTGCAAACGGGTATCTAGATAGATCATCCCATCAGCGGTTGAAAGTCTTTTCAAAGCGGTAGCTGTCATTATTTTTGAAAAACAATGGAAAAGGTGTTTTTCAAAGACCATTATCTAGATATCTACAAATAGTCAAAATACAAAAAATCTTTGGCATTTTTTCTTGCACAATCCCTTTCTTCAATCTTTGGATTTTCGTCGCACTTAGAATATTCCGGGGATGACCAGGCTCCAAGACCATTTCTCGAGGAACATCACACTATACGCGATCAAAATACGAGAATATGTTTGTTGGTATTTGTTTCTTGTACAATCCCTTTCTTCTATCCTCGGAAATCATTCGCACTTAGAATATTTCCGCACTCCAGTCAGGTTCAAAGAGATAGTTTTGCATGTCATGAAGGCATCGTTTCCATATAGGAGCTGGGCTCGAAGAGATGACTGCGGAAGACCATGTAGATGACGGAGAAGCAGACATCGAAATGGACCTTGATATGGAGGGTCCCGACTCTGAATTTCCTGCCCTGGACGGGTGGGAATTCATAAATTCGGATTCTGATGCCGAAAACGACTTGGAGGGCGCTGCTGGCGAAACCGCCAAGCAGCGCCCGGAGTTCCAAGAACTCCAGTTGCTAGGCCTGACCGAAAAACCCGTCGGGGGATCCATTGGGGTCCACATGCGCGCAAACATGTGGAGATCTCGGGCCGGAACAGGCCCCATGTACGGCAGGTCATGGGGCGTTCAATCCGAAAGATCTCCAAAACAAGCGCTGGTGCGCTGCTTACTCCTCATGTGGGGGACGCATTGCGACTGCAACCCCGACGACAAGCTGGCCCATAAGTACATGGTTCGGCTGAAGAAAATCTGGGATGCTGATCCTGGCAAGCCTTAGTCTGGAATGGCCAATAGATAGGTAGATAGATAGATCTAGATAGATACGTGATCCGGAGCTGTGGTGAGTGCTCCAGTTTGAAAAGTGATAGATAGATCGATCGATAGATAGATAGATAGATAGACAGATAGATAGATAGATAGATATAGATAGCTAGATACAAGAATTGATAGATATGGGCCATGGAGCTTTTCTATTTTAGGTTCATAGGATTCAGAAGCCTTCATTCCATTGGCTTGCAGAAGATGGCGTTTTGTTGGGGCTGCATGGACACCATGCTCTGAGTCTGAGACGCGAAAAAATGTTTGCTGCACTGTGCTGCTGGTGGAGGTACAAAAGTCCACGGGCTTTTTCAAAGCAACGTGGAAAGTCCTTGTCACACGATCTATCTATCTATCATATTATCTAGTGGACTTCCTGACTACTGCTATCTCTATCTAAAATCATCCAAATTTAGATATAGATATCTATATCCAGGTAAATCTCCAGCATGTCTTTTGTTGAATATTCTATCTAAGTGCGAACGTTTTTTCCCTCAAGTGGGGCTAAAAACACTGGGTTTTCTGCATTTCCAGAAGCATAATAATTACTAGATAGATATGTATATCTAAATATTTTTCAATATTCTAAGTGCGAGCGTTTTTCCTCAATTGGGGCCAAAAATGCAGGGTTTTTTGCATTTTTCAAAGAAATATTCTAAGTACGAGTGGTTTTGTGATGGTGGGAATATTCTAACTGCGAGCGATTTCGATATTCTAAGTGTATCACTACTCCGAACTATCTTTTTCGAATATTCTAAGTGCGAGTCCCTCGCTCTA
>DF239507.1:0-16137 GCA_000507305.1 Breviolum minutum Mf 1.05b.01
CTATACATATATATATATATATGTAACAAGTCGGTATTCTATCCGGCTTGTATGAAAGTTTTAACAGTTGATTGCACGGATCCTTATTCCGACATCATCACAAAGCCGCGACATATCATTAAAACAAATGCGAAACAATAAACCGTGCAAACGTAAATACACACAAAGTTGACAAGGGATCCTTAGTAACGATGTGAATCAACAAATGATTACAAGGGTTCATAGCCAATCACCTAAACAAACATGAACAAGGATCTTTGGAAATCAACCATCACCACCCAGGTGCTGACTGTCTTGGTGGAAGCGCGTTCGGGATTGAAATTTCCAGGTGCAACCGGGGGCCTGCAAGAAATCTGGAGAAGGTGAGGGGTTGAAATGAGCTATGAGACATGGTGTATGACCTATTCTGCCCAGTATGATTTTAAAGCTGTCGAGAATGTCCTGGGCACACAAAGTTAAGTATATTTCCATCAAAAATGGAAAAAAACATTGGATGCGCACCGCATTTCCCACACGACTTTCAATTTTTCATTTTCGGTACAGAATGTATCTGGAAAATCTGTTGATGGCCCGGTTTTCTTCCCCTCACTACACCGTCATCATGGTTGCGTTTTGGCACTTTGAGCCCTGCAATTTGCACCATGCCATGATGCCATGATGAGGTGAAAAAGGATTTGGTTCATGGCAGGGAGCATGTAGTGAGTATATGTGAGTATATTAGTGAATTTAGTAAAGGAAGTCTCCAACCAAAATACTTTCACATTTGATTTGCCGTAGATTTCTTTAAAGATGATCAACTTCATCCAGGAATTCGCTTGAAAAAACATTCCAACTTCTTAGGATCCTCCAAATGTCCCGCTCTCTAAGTGGAAACCGCCAAGTTGGTTGAACTTGGGTTTCGCGTGCTTTTGAGATGATGAACATGAATTTTTGTCTGCCAGGACCTCCAACCTTTGCTTCTGGCTTATACTTGAGCCTTCACAAAATCAACTTTGGGTGATTTGGGGGAGGGGACCAAAACATAGGACTACAGAACTGCGAGGGGCAGTATTAATCATATCATTGGAATTCAAACCCTGTACGCTCCAATAAACGCTGCAAGGGGATCCACCCCATGGTGCAGGGGTTCCTGAAAGCGACCGTTTCAACATCGCCATGGCCTTTCCAACCTCTCGTCACCCTTTTTCACCACGACCTATGCCGAGGTTAAACTGACATTTTTCTCACCCCACCAGATGTTGTAGCTTTTCAAGTGTTTAATGATGCTCTTTGCACTAGAGCTAGCAAAAATATCTTCCATCACCTTCGAAGGAAGCATACTCCCTACAATCTCGGCTTAGGAATTGCTTGGGCATCTCGTTTGCCTTCATGACCCTTTCCATTTGGCTTTGTTGGCATGCAGCCATGCGAGCCCAGGTGGCTTGGATGTAGAGCCCATAAAGGTGGCATGTAAGTAGGTAAGCATTTAAGATGTGTCAGTAAAGTGGGGGAGCGTTAATACATCCAGTACAATTCATTCTCATTTGCTTCAGGTTGGTTCAAAAAAGCTGCAAGAACACCTGGTGAAACGGATTCTCTGATGAAACACGACCTTCAGGAGTGTATCGGATCAGTGTTTTTTTAAACTTCTGTTCGCCACCACAGTCCCACACTTCTCATCTCATCCTGATGGATATTGTGTGTGGGGCGTTTCCTTCCCCCAACCGGGATCCGGAAAATATTCACCATTTGATCTGGCTGGAGGCAGTTCCCAGAATTTATCCAATTTATGTAAGTTTAGCCCGGCCCTGTAGCCTTTAAAATTGAGATCTTAAAATTACATTGATGCAACTTTTCTTCAGGTGACAGTGGAGTGTTTGACAGCAGATGTGTGGAGTAGAATCGTAGAAGCAGATTCGTATGGGTCCTGGGTGGATGTTTTTTCTTCGCCAGCCTGACATCTTCACGTCAATTGGTGTATGATAGAAGAATGGATTCTGATTTTGGGTGTGTGGTATAAGTCGTTTTCCAATCAATCTCACCTGCTTCCCTTCACGGGTTTTTTCCCCTGTATGACAAACACTGCCACTCGAAACCAAGCGACGGACGCTTTTCCAAGGTCGCGATGGTGCAATTGCGAACGCGACAGGTGCGTTTACCAGTGCCCACACAGCGGCAACTGGACAGTGCCAGGAAGATCTTATCCTCCTACGAAGAGCAAGGCCTGTTGTTGCGGGGCCGACCTTTTCAGTTGTGGTTTAGGTTGGTGGTACACTCTACAATACTCTCTCTCTCCTCTATATATATATATATGTAAGCATAAACCACACATATAGATACATATGTATACTACATATGAATATAAAAAGGAAAAAAATATTCACGTATCATTGGTAGCTCCTGAGCCCGTGCTGAGTTGAGGCATCTACGACATGTTTCGTTTGCCCTTTGTGATGCCGCAATCGGGCGATGCTCCACCGGGTGTGGAAGAGTCCAAATTCGATACCGAGGGGCTCAAAGGTGTGGGAAAGGGGGTGGGGAACTGGCAACCGCCCGCAGTTGTGGGGCCTTACAGGCATTTATCACGAAAAATGTAGCCAGTGACTGGAAACTTTGGGAGCAGCTCAGAATTGTTTGAGTTCTGTTTGAAGATGTTTGAACTTTGGGTAGTGAATTGGTGTTTTTGTTCTTTCGAGGGTGATTATATATACTCTAAATCTCTAAGTTGATGTAGGATGTATTTAAGACAATTATTTTATCTCGTCTATCATCGGGTAAATCAGGACATGGCTATACACAACTGGGGCAGGGCACCCCGACCTGCCAGCAAGGAAAAGGGTTTCGGTGTGCGGCGTGCGGTTTTCAGGTGGCTACCAGCAAGGTGGTTTGCCAGGAATGGCTGCGAAAATGAAGAGCAAAGCACCTTGGTGTATCAGCCGTTGATCTGGTCATCAGATTGAGGTTTGGGTGTGTGAGATTTCAAGGGCGATGCAAGATTTTTTTTTCTTTTTTGTTGGGTGGGTATTCTTCCAACCGAAACCTATTGTATACACCAAAGCACTTTTCAAAAACGGAAGATTTTTCAATCGGAAAATTCAGGTGCAAGGATCTCAAGTTTTACAGGGTGCAAGTGGGCCCTGCAGCCCTTAAAAAGACTTCAATAAGTCACTTGGAAAGGTCAAACTGATGATATAAATTCCAACGAAGTCAATCAGTCAACTGGTTGGCTGGTGATTGATGTTGGTGGTTTCCCATCCTAGGACCTTGAAAGGGATTCTTACTTGGACATATGCTCAAGGTATAAAATTCAGGTGTCTCAAAATTCTTCTTCTTTTTCATAGGCACCTTCTCACCAAAAAGCAAACAAAATGCATCTCTAAGCAAGCAGGGACAACCAACCACTTGGACTTAACCACCCGACCAAGCACTTTTCTACCACCTATAAGTAGCCAACCACTACCCAACATCAGCTGAGGTGAAGGATTTGCAGGAGGAGACTGGTGGAGATCTCAAAGAAGTGGGTCATGCTGCACGTATGCCAGGCTTTACCTCGGGTGCACCCTATTGGGTTCAGAAGGTGGGATGGGTTTGGTAGATGGATAGGTGGGGCCTGGGTGGGGCCTGGTGGTTATAGGAGCTGGTGGAAAAACGGTGGGAAACTTCCAGATTTGCGGCCCCAGGAGGTGGAAGCGCGTGATGAGATGCCTAAGGCATCACCGAGTGGCTTTGGAAATGAAGCACCACCAGAGCCCTATGCGCATTTTGAAGCCATTCGTCAAGCGCAGAAGGACCGGAGAACATGGGGATTTCTTTGGAGGTTGGGGGACATGCAGGTCATGAGGTTGGGTGAAATTTGAGAGCCGTTGGGCTGTGATCATATCAAATTGATTCGAATTGAGGGAAAAATCTTTTGGAATCGCAAATGCAGTTGGATCTTTTGGAATCAAATTGTTCCGTGAGGATTATTGGTGCGCAGAGGCCTACGCCCGCATCACCTTTCTCTTTGGCATGATGCATTTGCTGCCCAGCTAAAGGAGATGACAATCATCATCTTCAATGCAGGGCTGGACATTTAGAGAGGCACATCTATAGATCTCCCAGTTTTTTTTAAATCTCTCTGTCCATTACACGACTTGGACTCTAACTGACCTTGAGACTCTGCAAGAGTATTGCTTGCAACCATTAGAGAGAAAGAAAAGGTAGCAGGCCTTCACCTGGTTGTACCTCTTTGGTTTTTGAGGAATGCTTATTGAACGGTGAAACATGGTGAACCTCTCTCAAAACTTCGATGATCACCAAAAATTTCCATACATTCCCTTAAATTCAACAGGCCCCCAAGCACCAAAAGACACATAGCAACCAACTTCATCCAACCCCCCCCGGTGTTTTGTGGATTTTTCTGGGTCACCTAAGGATCCAATCCTTTGCGTATTGGCTTCCCATTCACTGCATCGGTGAATTGGGTTTGGTTTGGGGTGCCATGGTTTGCAGCTCCTGCTTGACCTCAGCCGTATGGATCATGTTTCGTATGGATGTGTGCCTTGGTGCTTTCCAAAAAGGATATTCACTGCGGCAAAACCTCCATCTTCAACACAACCATGGGACAGCCATGGTCTTTTCAAAGTTGGACAGTTGGGATGTAAAGGGGACACATAACATTTTTCTGCAGGATTTTGTTGAATCCCATGTTTGTGTTGGTAGTGATGACTTAAACTGAAGAATCTATCAAGCACAAGCACGTCCAAAGCTTGGTCTCAAAACCATGTCCAAGTGAAGCAGATCCCAGGATTCCGTCGCATGGTGGCTGCTTTCCTATTGAGTTGGGAGGTCCCTTCATTGAAGCTATATCTTTGGCTTTCGCTTACACCCATCATCCTACCCAGTCAGTCATCGATGTGTCACGTGCGGTGGCAATCTTGGTGCTTTTCATGCAGATTGGTCAAACTATTCGACTTTACGTATCCTGGCAAGCATTCAGATCGGTGGGGTGAGGGTGAGGGGAAGACGATGGAAGAATGCGGAAAAATGGCACTGCGCATGAGATTCCAACTCGTATATCCTTGCTTAAACATATCATGGTTCAGGGGAAGATGGGCTATCTTTTCTGACTCAGCTATCAAGTGTTTTGATGGATTGCTGTGTAGGCTGGTGGCTGAAGTTGCTCGTTTGGAATTTTAGGGATGCGCCCGGAGAATCCCGATCTAATTTCCAGAATCCCAAACCACCAATTCGAATCATTTGATGATGAACCCCGGACATAATTTATATACATCAGGCTAAAGCCAAAGCGGCACAGCCATGCGCAGCGCATGTATTGGACCTACATTTTGGGTTCCATGGTATTCAAAAATGACCTCCAAAGTACACGATTTCCATCAAAACCAAGGCGTGTTGGGAATCAACTCACATTCATTCCACTGTACTATGAAGCTTTGGTCAATTATTTTTCGACCCTTCCATCACTTCACTCCAAAAGATAGCTTAGATATAGCTTAGTAAATCCCAGGTTGGTGAAACACACATATATGAATATTATGATTTGGCCAGTTTCATGTAAAACACATCGTGGAATACAGTTGATCGACAAAAAACCGGGGGCTATCCAGTTGGTAGTTCTGTCATTTTCCTATCGGCTCTAGCAGGGGTTTATCCATCCCAAGTGGTTAGGATCACCTGAAGGATCCTTGGAATCAAAAACCCAACATGGATGACTCCAACGTTTAGCCCTCAAGGAACCTGGATGAAACTCTTGAGGAAATCAAAAAAACCGTGCCCCTTCTGGGAGAAAAAACATTACCCGTCATTTGAAGCACTTTTTTGAACTTACGCATATAGCTGGGCTGAATGATGAATGATTTGATGTTTCACATGATTTGTCAGTCTGCACGATTTGTCAGTCTTAGATGACTGCGCTTTTTGCGTAGTTTCTTTGTCTTTTTGAGGCACTGCCTTCCCTGTTTACCCCTAAACCCAATCAACGCGAGCAACCGGCAAACCGACTGTGCTAGGTGGTCTCTCAACCAGGCAATGGCTCTCCCGAATTGGGTTCGGCAAAGGAGAGCGGTGAGCGGCTCTTCAATCAGTCGGCTTCCTGTGAAAGTCCCACTTGGTTACCGGCGGCCTTCCAAACGGTGAGTACCTTTGACATTAGCTTGGGGAGATGATGAGTCATGATGAATCTGGGTGAATTCCAGTAGCATCTGGAGGATTTGTCTCAAGTGGTAGCTTAGTACATAATTAGGGAAATCTCACCAAAGTGACCTGTCCCATTCCAGGTTGGTGAATCGTCATGTACAGTAACTATTGATCCAGATGAATCATGCATGATTGATGACGGGTAGTGGATGGTGGTGATGGTGGTGATGGGTGATGGCGATGTCTCATGCGGAGGTTGAACTGTTTGCAAGACTTCAATACAGCAGGGATAGCACGCAGGTAAATGATCCTTTCAACTTTGCTTGGAGTAGTACTGTGTTTGTGAAGAAACAAGTCCATGTAGAAAGTATACTCTACACATAAAACGTGTAGGAGGGATCAATGAAAATGCAACGTGCTGAGGCTACTTGGTGGCACCACCCAAGACCAAAGCGCAGATTGACAAGGCTGCGCCGGCAGTTGGCCTGCGAAAACTCATATGTCTTCCCCTGTGAAAACTCAAAGAATGGAGGGTTGGAATAGGGTTGGAAGATGATTTGTCTTTTGCAGGGTGGACCATGTTTAGGTTCCAGCAGTTTTTGGGGTCTTTACCCCTCGACAAAGTGGTGGATAACGTGGCTCGCATGTCGCTCAAGCTTATGCAGGAGAAAAAGTCACGAGAATACGGGGAGTTGACGGAGGACCCTATGGTGTCTGGGCATCCGCAGATCTGATGGTGTCTGATGGGCTGAACTCCCCTGCAAAATCACCAAGTAATTTGAAGGTTTAGGAATTGCTGCATCTTGTAGACTTGTAAACAAACGCAGTGTAAACGATTGAAACATGAACGAAGATGTACATTTATATGACCGTTTGTCAAAAAAGAGGGGATCTCCTTTGCCATCGGCATACTGGTACGACGATGGTGATGATGTGAGGTTGTAGTTGTATTCGCCGTCGCGATCAGCGATACCCTCGTCGTCGTAGTCGAGTTTACGTCTAGGTTTTGTTTGTTGTCGTTGCTGATGATGTTACGTTGTCGATGATGAAGATGATGATCATGATGATGATGGTGGAGGTGGTAGTGATGATGTTCTTTCTTTTTCGTTGTCTTCCCGTATTCATTTTCCGTCTCAACTATAGATTCAGGCTCAGCCCGATTGATTACAAAAACAATTTGTTTGCTTGGCTAAACAAGACCTGCCGTTGAGGTGAATGTGGATATGACTCCCTGGTTCTACGTCCGTACCCTGCTCTTCGTCACGGCCATCTCATGGTTTGTGTTGCTGACGGGTCGTGTGGTGGAATGCATCATGGGTGAGAGGATGATCGTGACCAATCCGGGATTGCCTCCATGGAGCCGTGTGGGACAGTGGTATGGTTGGGAAGCAGGTCCAATCACTTCAAAGCACTATGCGCATGTGACACCAATGCGAGGTCATTTTGCTTGGCAAAAAGGATGGGGACCACAGGGCCAGCAGGAATTGTGGGCGAGCGATATGTTTGGCTTCCATCCGGAGGCTGACATGCATTGGAGTGAAGATGATGCTCGGCGCAGGTGGTCAAGTCGCTAGATGCGGCTTTGAATCCATAAGCTTCACAGCAAAGTAGGTGGCATTTTCAATCTTTTACAGTATCGTATTTTCAGCCTGATTCTTGGGGATGTTTGTGATTTTGACTAGGCAAGATTTTTCGGATGAGTGGCTCAAGTTCTAACTATCACTTTTTGAGTCGAAGGTTTGTTTTGATCTTTTCGGATGCAGTGGGGAGGAAACCTCCTCGGCACCTTCACCCAGGAAGGGCCTGAACCTCACGTGTCAACGGCGGGGCGCGGAGAGAACACCTGGTTCAATGGTGTCATCCACTACGGCCGCCGCTACACCGGTGAACACAGCTGGTTGGACAGCGGGGGCCATCGACGCTTGGAGGAAATGCCAATGGCCCCACTGACAGTCCGACCAGTGTCTTGGTAAGAAGGAGTTGAGTGGTGTAGACCTGTGAGGACAGGGAATGGGCAAAACTCCAAAATAGGAAGTAAACACGATAGAAGGGTGATTTCCTAAACTCAAGCATTTTGAATGGAATTTGAATTCTGATGCATACCTTAAATGTTTGAAGCTGAAACTCTCAGGATTTTTTTGTCTACCAAGCTTTTCAAACTGAGATGAGTTTTAGTTTTGTTTCGACCATGAAAATTAATCATCCTCAGCAACAGGGCAGGTTTTTTTGTCGCTTGTGTCATCAGTCCTCACGGGTGTGAATGATGTGAAGCATACTATTTCCCTTCTTCCCCTAACAAAAGGTCCTTCTCATCTTTCTCCAGCTACAAGTATGGGAATGATCGTTGTTTCCGCTTAGGTGGTTCCTGCGGCTGTAAGCTTTCCATCGTCCCTTGAACCTGAACTTCTCGCTTGCGGAAGACATGGTGTGCTGGCCATGGCGCGTGGAGGGACTGGTGGTTTCCTGCCCTCGGAGAAGGTGTGATGGGGAGAAAGGGGGGAGTTTAGTGGATTTAGTGGAGGGACTGAACTTCTATCATAACTAGGTGGTGGTTTCACATATTTTTTTATGTTTATCCCTTACTGGGGAAATGATCCAATTTGAAAACTGTCATATTTTTCAAATGGGTTGAAACCACCACCTAGATAAGCAACTTCACGCTCACAATCAACGCTGTTTTTGAAACATGCTCGTTGGTGGAACGCCTTGCCAAAGCTTGGCTCAGGAAGGCAAGAAGGCTGTTGAACATGGTGATAATTTCCCCAAATTCGGTCAAGCTCACTAGATCATGTCAAATATTTGTGCACGGCTTTTAAATGCATGAGTTTCAAGTGTTTTTGATGAAGCTTCCATAAGCCAGCAGAGAAAGATCCAGCCTCTTTATATTCTCACACTTCTTCCTAACTTGAAAGCTTGGATTCGGGATGACTTCGCAAAGCTGCTCCTGGCTGGATAGATACCTGGAGGAGAAACATGCTTTGCCGCAGGGTGCCGGACAGTTTGTTGCATTTGTCCGGAACCGTGGTGGCTTCTTGACCTACAAAGCTGCGAAGCGGCTCTTGGCAAAGAAAGCTGTCACTACCACCCAGCATGATGTTTCCCGCAGAGACTCCCCTCGTCTGGAGTCCATCCCCTTGCCTAGCAGAAGTCCGTACGACTGTAATGCTCTAAGTCCTATCACTTCTGGCAGTGATAGTGAAAGAGATTATAGCTACGTGGCACATGAAGCTGACACAGCCACGTGGCATGATGTTTCCCGCAGAGACTCCCCTCGTCCACAGTCCATCCCCTTGCCTAGCAGAAGTCGGTACGACTTCAATGCTCTAAGTCCTATCACTTCTGGCAGTGCTGGTGATAGTGAGTATAGCTATAGCTATTATAGCAGCGTTTATAGCAGTGATGATAGTGATGGTGACCAAAGCGGTGTGCCCAACATTGAAGATCGACTGAAATGGGAAAACAAAGATTTGTGGGAGGAAAACCATTATCTCCGAAAGGAAAACTCACAACTCCGGCAGGAAATTCAGGAGTTGAGGGTGAGACAAGCATTGGTACCAGGAATGCTTTCGCCTGCTGAGAGAGAAACTGCGCGATGGTTGCAAGAGGAACTGCCCTGGTGGGTCAAAGAGTCCACTACAAAACATCGACGAAAGCCGGTTGCTGTGCCAATTTTTGCTGTGCGGTTCACCCATCGCTTTGTAAATGCCTCCCTGGCATTTGGGGAGGAGCACGGCAACGCCCAAGAGAACATTTTGAAACTCTATGAGCAATTGTTTCGCGGCCGAGTCGAACTTTCTGAAATTGAACCACTGGTTGTCAAGTTGCCTGAAAATTGTGGAGATGACTTGGGCATCCGGTCTCGAAATAACCGACGGCTGTTGGCATTGAGAATGCTCCAGAGTTCACGTTTGGATGAGTGCTTGAAAGTACCATGCTATCTTAATAGCCACCAGGACTATGAGCGAGACCCTAAATTCCGCAAGTGGTTTGATCATGGTGATGACAGGACTTCCGGGTGGTCCATAAGCAGCCGTGAAGGTAATTCCAAACACAGAGGCGTTAAACTTTTCAACAATGCAGATGCCGCAGTCAAGGGATTGGAGAATCTTTTGCAACGGGCATTAAGACAAGATTTGCCAAACGAGCACGGAATTTCTCTTGTGGAGGCCCTGCTTAAGTTGATCAAGCGCCGACCAGTCGCACCTGGTTGTGGTGATGATGATGAGGAGACGCTCACTTTTGCTAGCGTTGAAGAGCATGGCTCTAGGAGTAATGCAGCTTGGAGGGGTTGGAGAGACCCTGTCTTTGGCGGATGGAGCTGGGGACATAGCTGAACCATGATGGTGCTGCCTCTTCAAGCAACGTGTGACGGAATGAAGATGTGTTGGCCTGTGAGCAACGTTGAAAAAGGTTTTTTTTTCTCAGGCGGGGTGTCGACTCGCCTAGCTCCCCCCAAAAGCGGCAACCACCAACAATAAGGGTGAGCAATCAGGGATCATGAAGGTCACCATTTTCCATTAATAGCCGGCCTTATTGTTCACCTTTTTTCCGGGGGGTTACAGAGTGGTGATGGGTGGTGAGTCATGGGTGATGAGTGGTGATGGCAGATTGGGTGACGATTTTCTTAGCTGAATATTTTGGACCAATTCGAGGTGCAAGCCTTGATTCTGATTGATTCTCTTGATTTCTTTCGTGACATTTCAGCAATACTGTTAACCTTGAGACTTCATGAGGCCCCTATCCAGTCCAATTTTTAGTAACAATTGGCCTCACTTGTTTTGGGAAATACCATTAAACAGGCAGGCAGTTGACATTCATCCAGAGCATGGATGCTTTCAAAAATAGCTGGCTTTAACAAAGGGTTAATGCTGGTCTATGGTATCAATATTTTGGACTCCTTGCAGGTAATTCCACAATTAGTTGGCTGGAAAAGGGACCTTCAAAAATGATGCGTTTCCGTTCCGATTGAAACATGAATGATTTTTTAGAGGCAGTAATTTTACTTGACCATGGGTCCATGGGTATGATATGTTAACTATGCTCCTATCCGAACAGCTTAAGTTACCGAAGTTACCAGCCAACTCACCCACCGACCCAGCTCTTCCAGGAGTCTGGAACTTTGGTTCCACTCACCTTCCATGGCTTCTTGGAACATGGTTTGGCTTCCAGTATCGCTTGGGGTCTTGAGCGTCTTGTGGCCTACACAGCCTCAGGGACTACCATTGCCTGTCCCATTGCTCAAGCATCGTCGAAGTGTATGGAGTTGGATCTTCCAGGTGGGGGAAAGCTCAACTACTGTAGGTGATTTTTCTTTGGAGCAAGAATGGCCGCAGGGAGTGGGTGTGCAACATAGATCGACATAGGTTTTCATGAATTAAAGACGTACTTGCTTGAATGATGTTGTGTGAATTAATCGCTTGCGACCGAGCCAAAAATGATGATGGAATTTTTGAATGCTTTTCTACTGTAGGAGTGGTGATTTTTTAATCCTTTTTTCACCTCAGTTTTTTCTCAATTCGTGGGTGAAAAATACCTCAGTTACTAACGAATTCACTTACCGTTGCAAACTTCATCCATGATCCATCTCAAAGTGATGAAGCTGACAATGGTTTTGCACCTCTTCAACCAAACATTTGCAATGTACATCACGTTGCAACTTCTAATGGATCACTCCTTGCAACCTTGCCCAACTTCACCTAAAAATCACCATGGAACATTTTGCCATGCATCTCCTTCACCTTGGCTTTCAGGCATTCCCGAAGCAAAGGAGGCCAAGGCGGTGGTGGTTTTGGATGCCATGGAAGGTCATCCTTTTCGTGTGGCCTTAGCTTTCACCTCAGGGGACATGAAACTTCATGAGTGCCTTGGGTCCGAAAGTGCTGCAGTTTTTCTTTGGTAGAACTCTCTTTCTCTCTCTTTGTATCTATCATTTGCCTGTTGCATGTAGTACTCTTGTATTTTGTTTTGTTGCTGTATTTGTCATACTTGCATTTGTATTTTGTAGTATAACTTGTATTTGGTATATTTTTCTTGTTGTTTTTGCTGTTTTTGGATTTATTGGGATTGCAGGGAAGCGATGAATGCAGCGGTGAATTTGTTCAAACGTTGGCAGCGTAGGGTTAGCAGCTTAACAGAGGCAAACAAGGTAAACAGACGAGATGCTCTATTTTTTCCCGCCCTCTCCCCTCCTCTCTCTCTCTCCCTTTGTCTTTAGGGATTCACATCTCTACACAATCTATATATACTATATAAATATATTTATATACACATACAGATATACAGCCTACTGCATGCTTATTCACCAGGAAAAGCGTTTCTGGTTACAGTGCACGGCCCGATTGTCATGTCGATTGCTATTCTAGAAGATGCAATGACATCTTGTTTTTTTTCGTCATGTCATGCACCATTATTTTCAAGATTCCGATTTTGAAAAGCCAATCTTCCATAGATCGACCCCAACAAGAATCCATCCTGATGTGAACTAAGAGGCGTGAATTTTCTTTCGGGAGTTGAATTTTTTTGTAGATTGAAAAAGCCCTCTATCACCTGTATCTGTACAAAACATGATATGTCTGTATATATACATATAGCTCATATATATATATATAGCTCATATATATATATATACAAAATATATAATATGATAGAATATGTTATATGTGTGTTTCCTCTGTGGTCTATTTTTGAAGCACGACTTCCGGACGCATTTCCTTTAGGTTGAGGCATCATGGCCTCGAACATCATTGGCACCTGGCAACCTCCATGAAGCTTCCGCATGGGGAGGTGGCTGGCATGACAGGGGATCATCAAAAGATCCTCGTGCCCTGGCTGCGTGGTGGCCAAGGTCTGTCTAAAGATGGAGAGTTTGCTGGGTTGATGTAAGAAAATATCACTTGGGACTGGTAACTTATAAATTTGCAACTTACTGAAAGCTTAAGTTGACACTTTACTTTGAGTTCTAAGTTATAACGTACATCTAACCACAGGGTCCCAGACTTTGTATATTTTTATAGGCCGCAACGCAAGCTGCAGCTAAGTCCATCAAATTCAGTCATTTAATGCATTTTTCCTTCCAAAACTTCTCCCCGAAAATGGCCATCAAACAAAAAATGAAGCACTTTTTCTCCCCCAAGGTGTCGATGAAGGATGGCTCCACGCTTCAATGGTTCCACGGTGAAGGGTCGCGCCGAATGTTACGGGAGGCGCCCAGCGCGGGGCATCGACGTACTTGGAACGCAGCCTGCTCCATGCCGTCAGGCCTGATCCGTGGGTGATTTCTGGGTAACTGAAGTTGATCAATCGTTGAAGGTGAATCATTCAACCTGTTTCTATTGCGGGTCATGTTTTTCACAAGTGGTCAGGTTAAGTCGTCATCGTTCATGGTAAAAAACAATCCTGACTGAACATATCGACTTGTTAGATGGATCGGACATTTTTTTTTTTCACAGCCCCCTTTAGAAGCAAGAAGCACGTCT
Organism: Breviolum minutum Mf 1.05b.01; assembly: GCA_000507305.1. NCBI lineage: Eukaryota > Dinophyceae > Suessiales > Symbiodiniaceae > Breviolum > Breviolum minutum. The sequence goes on from DF239507.1 coordinate 13,590, forward strand.
ATCAATGAAAGAGACTATATACAAGGTATACAACGATGTGTTCCTTGTTGTTATATAACCCTTCGTTTTTTGGATGTTTTTGGGGTCTCTACCTGGTTGCTACCGCAGGAAAGATCTTGCGCCTGGGCTCGAAGTGGCGTAAGCATCCCAAAGGACACCGCGAATGGTCCGCTGAACTGCTCTTCTAAGGACACTTCACTTTTTCCAGTGGTTGTGCACTTTCGTAAGCCAACATAGCCATGGAAAATGCCGCCTATTTTTCATCAGTCATCTATTTACAATAGGAAATACATCTTCAATCCGGGTCCATTTTCCATGCTATATTAGTTTACTGGGAGTGTAAGCTGAAACGCACGTGTCGAAGTTGGTTGTTTGCTGTTTGATAATGTGTGCCATGATGGTAGGTGGATAGATCTAGATGGTGCGGCCTTTACCCCGATTGATTCAGCTGTGGTGTGCTTGCATCCTCTTTGTATGGATAAAACTACTTGCAGAAAACAATGCTTTTTTCTTTATTTTTTTTCTTGGTGTAAGTTGGGACAACGATTATTAGTGCTACAAAACCTTTATAACTAGCAGATGCACTACTGTTCAATGTTTCAATCGATACTTTTCTAATCTTCACGCGGTAGTTGGGGAATGTTATAGCTGGTAGTTGTTCAAAATGTCAGTAGGTCTGAAGGTTCACGATTTTCTTTTGCAGTTACAAATTGCAATTCCGTTGTTCTTGCAACAAAATTCCACGCACCAGAAAGTGGGACCCTGGGCGAAAGAGAAGCATCCTAAGCACTTCTAATACTCAATGATCAGGCTGTATGAATTGGAATGTTCACAGAGGCATGTTGGTATGGCGATCCAAATTGTTGACCCCCAAATCTGCGATCCCTTCAAGTCTTGAGCCCTATGCACTTATGGTCAGCGCCCCTGATCCAGGATGAAGCTTTACAAGGTGTGAAGTGTTACCCATGCCACACCAAAGGTGGTGGCAGGGAACTGTGGCAACAGCCCATTTTCTCCAGCACTACCTTGGAATGAAGGTTGAAGAACGTTGATGCATGGGGATGAGAATGACAGCCTTGACAATTACAAACTGTCGCAGGTGTTTTTTATTTGTGTATATCTTGACCAATGCATTATTCTGTCTCAAACATTTGATAGTATCGGCTCAGGCTCCCAAGGTGTGCTCTTGATTCGGTTTTCACAAAGTCCAAGAATGCCCAGCCAGGGCTTGTTGTCACATTTCTCAACGTGGAATCGCTTAGACAGATTTTTTTCTCATGCACTGAAGCTTGAAAAACGGTGTGGCGTGGTCACATGACATGGTTATCACCTACTTTATTCCATTATGTACGGGGTTTTATACATCCCAGGTGGTGCAGGATTTCTTCCATCAGCAGTATCACCTGATGAAATGACTCAGGTGCCTATGATCCAACGTTTGGTTTTAAGGGCTTCAATGTCAAGCCTCCAGGACTCTGACATAGCAAGATGCAAAGAGGTTTTATTCGGGAAATGTGTGATTAGTAGGACCATTGATATAAACCCTTCTTGTTTGTGCTGCTTTGAATCCCCTAGTTTTCCTAGCAAACATGAATACCTGTATATAGTTACAGAAAGTTTTGACAACGCTTGTTCCTCGGCGAAACTCAGTGGATACACTTTAACTTGGATCCTCGCACCTCAGGGCTTCGGCAGTGTCGAAGTAGAAGAGTTTTGGAAGCTCTTCCGGCGCTGTGATCGAGATGCAGATGGACATATCTCAAAGTCGGATCTGGTACATCTCATTGAAGTGGTGTGTCCTGGTAGGCATTATGGCTGTAGTGTTGGGGTGCTTTGTGGTTAGAGGATGTTGCGGGATTCTTTTGGGGAACTGGCAATGGGCACATGCTGAGCCTTGTATGGTCATCCCCATTTGGAACTCTAACAAATTGGGGAGTTATCATGAGCACAGTTATTAACAACTTGCTGCGGTTCGTGAGCGCAATTAGTACAGTAGCGAGTAGAGGTTGGTTGTGGAAAAAAGGTTTTTACACCCCGGTGATCTAACATAGCAATGGAAAATGGACCCGGATTGAAGATGTATTTCCTATTAAAAATGGGGATATTCCATTGCTATGTTAGTTTGCCAGAGGGTAGTTTTTACTACCTAGTGCTCTTCTCCTGTCTTCTTTTGCAGTATTCGTCCATACTCGAGGTTGAGAGCCCCCGCAAATCACATTGGTTTCGACTGGTTTCCTAGTACAGATGGACCAATTGAGTCAAATCTATTTATATATATATATATATACGTATAATATACGAAATTTCCAGGGAATTTTTGAGACATCCCACACCCCGTTTGTATTGACGTTCTTTGGGCTTTTTATTGAAGCTGCCCAAACGATGTTTTTTTTTCTTCAGTCGAGTTCTAAAGCCTAAAGCCTCATCTTTTTTCAGAATGTGTTCGTTAGATTGGACATGATTGAAAACTATACATACTTCCATACACGCAAGTATATATTTATATATATTCATACATATATTTATTACGAAAGCCAGCCGGTAGGCT
>DF239507.1:16660-71897 GCA_000507305.1 Breviolum minutum Mf 1.05b.01
AAAAGTTGTCTGGTGTAAAAGGTGTCGGGTGTAAAAGGTGTCTGGTGTAAAAGGTGCCTGGTTTAAAAGGTGTCTGGTATAAATGGTGTCTGGTGTACAAGGTGCCTGGTTTAAAAGGTGTTTGGTATAAAAGGTGTTTGGTGTAAAAGGTATTTGGTGTTAAAGGTGTCGGGTGTAAAAGGTGTCTGGTGAAGATGTGCCTGGTATAAAAGGTGTCTGGTCTACAAGGTAGGTGTCTGGCTTTCGTTCACCCCCCTCACAGGTACCATTTACACGCATAGGTGTGTATTTAAACTATTTCAAACATTCAACTTATCATATTGTTTTGCAAATGGGTTGTAACCCCCAAAAGTAAAATTTCAATATCATTTAGCTAAATCAACGAACTTACATTTCACATCCTTGCCATGAGCCAGCAACTGCTCCCTGTTGAAAAATTGCAGGTTTCCAATCGAGGCGCGTTGCCGCGACTTTCGACCCTTCCTGGTGCAAATCCTGCACTCGGGCGAGGACGGATGAACTCAGGAAAATCCAATGCCCTCCATGGATTCTTTAGGGTCAAAATCTAGTTTCTTCCACCATCTAAAACTTGAACGTTTGTTTGACGTTTGAGGTGTCTCAAGCCTATCACCAAAACCCAGGTGATGGTCGTAAACACCACTTCTATGTTCACCCTTCTTTCGGGAGAGATTTCCCACGCGACCACAGATGAATTGAAATCTTCATTCATACTAAAATGACCAGTTGGACTTAGCAACTGGAGTGATGCCACCTGGCGACCATAGCTCTCCATCAGCATGGTTCAACGATGAAATCCTCGGCAATTTCAACTACACTGAGTATTCAACTTGCACATCCAAAACGGCTGATTCCGGGGAAGCTGCCTGAAAGTAATTGTTCCTGGAAGAGATTCCGGCTTGTTTTGGGGAGCTTTCATGCATTTTCAGGGTTTTCAGCTTGATTTTTTTTTCAGATTGTTAGACTAATGACCCTGGGCTTGAGAATGGGGTCCCAGGAGGACGTGTCTTTGAGCTTTACTGATTTCTTGATGATCATGAGATGCTGGGGCTGCCTATCGGGCCGTGTGTTCTTGGTAGGAAGTAAGATGCAAGCATGGTTGTTCATCATCCGTAAGCCCATGCTAGTCATCATCATCATCATCATCATCATCATCATCATCATCATCATCATCGTCATCATCACCACCACCAGCATCATCATCATCATCATCATCATCATCATCATCATCATCATCATCATCATCATCGTCATCATCACCACACAGCATCATCATCATCATCATCATCATCATCATCATCATCATCATCATCATCATCATCATCACCATCATCATCATCATCATCATCATCATCATCATCATCATCATCATCATCATCATCGTCATCATCATCACCACCAGCATCATCATCATCATCATCATCATCATCATCATCATCATCATCATCATCATCATCATCATCATCATCATCATCCACCGTAGCTGCCGTAGTGTTTTGTTTCGTGCCTTACTGATTGACATATTGACATCTTGGGGAATGTTATCAAAAGTGAAAGCGGCGGCTAACTCCTTGGGGAAAGATCAAACACAGAGTGTCCTTGGTGAAACGGTTGCCTTCGACTGTTTTTATCCACTGACGGTTCGGAGGCATGATCAACGAAGCTGTCTGTTTGGAGTACCATCATCTCAAATTCCCATGTTGGAGACGTTGGGGGAGCTTGCAGAAGTTCCAGTTTCCACATTAGGATTCACAGTGTCCTGACAAGCAAATCGTAGGGCACACCAAGAGTTGGATGGTGCTTTTGTCCAAGTCACCACTTGACACAATGATGCCTGAGGGCTTTTGTACGCCATCAATTTCAAGAGAAGAAAGGGAAAGAAACGTCTTAAGGCGTTTTGTTTGGTGATTTGCCCATTTGCCCAGGAAAGATTGTGGACCAGCAAGAGCAGATTGAGTTCCCAGACAGAGAGTTGGGATCCATTTGAGCCTTTTTTTTTGGACAAGTAAATGGTGACCAAACAGAGGAACAGGAAGTTTCGAATGAAACCTGCACTTTTCTTTGGCAAGGGATGGCAAGCTTTCGTTTGATTGAATTAAGGATGAAAGAAACCAACAGCCTATCAGACATTCATAGTACCAGAGCAACCCAAAAAGCAAGTTCAGATTTTTCCTGCTACAACCTTTGTTTGTGATCCTTCAATGTGATGGTGGTTATTCTTCCTGTTTTGCACCTCCATTTGTGCTCGCCTGAAGAACAGCAAAAACACCTGTTAGCCCAGTGGATGCAGAAAGTAGATGAACTTAAGCAGAGGATCCATATATTGTATCAATTTTCCATACCTACATTGATTCTAGACCGCCAGACTATGGTGATTTTCAGCGACTTGCTATATTTGTCTCCATTTGCTCCATTTGCTAGCAGCTTGAAACTACCTGAAGTTCCAGCAATTCGCATGAATCCACCGGATTGCCCCTTTTGGGGCCGATCCAACGTGACATATGGGGGCAAGATCAGTGGTGATCAATGGTGAACTGTTGAGCTGCTACTATATACTACTTCCCACGAAATTTATGAGTCAACCATGCAACCATGGGCCATGCTTCTATTTTTCCCGAAGGTATCCGGTATCCCACTGAAAAAAAATCATTGGAATCCACCAATTCTCAGAAGTCCAAGCCTGAAAGGTTTGACATGGAACGCATCAAACGATACACCCTGGAAGTTTAACATAGCCCCTGAAAATGTACCATTCCAACAGGAAAGTAGTCTTCCAACCATCTTTTTCAGGGGCTATGTTAAACTTCGGGAGGGTATCCAAAAAATGGTATCTCCTTTTCGAGGCTCCCATTTTCAACTTCCAGGTTCAACCGCTTTCTGCCGTTTTTTCAGGTTTCTTCGTCAGCGCGAGGCCATCGAGCGTTTGGGCTTTTCCCATGCGGAGGCCAATCAGTTCCGGGAGCTCTTCATCCTTGCAGACAAGGCCTTGGGCCTTGGTTATATGGTGATATGGTGACACCGTGGATGGAACAAAATGGTGCACCCACCTGGGATGTAAGAAACCCTTTCCTATTATTCAGACAAACCATTTTAACCTTAACTAACCGGTGATTTGCCCGGGTTTCTCTTCGCCAGGTCCCTAAAGTTGGATGTATCGCAACTTCCATTTCCTCCGGTGATCTTACTCCAAAAGGGAGTGATGAGTGAGAAAAATCCAACTTGAAAAGCTTTGAACCTATGGGTTTTTGGTGAGATTTTTGATCCGCTTCACCGAAAAGCCACATAAAATTCCTAGTAAATTTGACCAATATTGGAACATAGTTTGGAGTCGAGGATGGTGGTCATTGGGTTAGGGTGTCTTGTGTCACGGATTATCCGCAATGGGATGAAAGACAGGACAATGTACAGAGATTGACCTTGGACCAGATCAAGCAGATGCTTTGCAAGAGCTTCTCCCTCAATGACCCTTGGTGAAAAACTGCCAAGCATGACATAAGGGATCCAACAAAAAAGATCAGGATTGCCAAGTCCCCAACCCCCAAAAAGAGGCTTTGTGCAAATTTCTCGGAGGGTAATGAAAGCGGGAATTCCGAACAAGGGTAAGGACCTTTCAATTTTGGGGCCAGTCTGGGACAGAAAAATACATGAAAATGGGCGACAATATCGAGATGGCGATGGAGAGAGAGAGAGAGAGATCCAAAGACCGATCTGATGAAATCGGAGTGAAGAAAATAATGTCGTTGTCCTTAAGAGTCTGTGTGGGAGCATCGTAGGAACTTCCAAATGATAAGCTGATGTGGTTGAATCTGCTGGTGATAGTGGATGTGGTTTTTGGTAAGGTTTCATAAATTTTAACATACCACGGGTGGGCTCAAAAATGCTTGTACTTGAGGATGTTGAAATGGAGAAACTGCGTGTGATCTTCTCTCACGCGATTTTGGGTCGTGGGGAAACCTCGTCGCCGCCCACGGCCGGCTTCATCGAATTTTTGCAAATCATGAGCCGCTTGGATTGGATGAATATAGGAGGAGAAGTTTTATGGAAAGGGTGGTAGAAGATGGGGTAAAAACCCTTAACCAACAACGGAGAAGGACCTAAGAAGGATAAATTTATCGCGACAATGTGACATTCATGAGTCCAAAGGGGGAAGGTTTAAACTCATGGGATTTTGGGGTGCCGGCGGACCGTATTTTGGCACTGAAGACAAGTGAGATGAATTTAAGATTGTCAGAACCTCGCACGATTTTGAGATTTTGCTTCATATATGATTCATGTGTGAACCTATTATGTAGCGCTCTTTAGTTCAAACATATACAGACCTTTTTAGCCTCCCTGCAGGGCCTTCTTAAATCTATCGACCTCCAGATTTTTCGTTTCAAACATCTCCGAGGCGAAGTGACACAGATGGATTGGTCTTCCAAAATCTGACACTTTCGTATCGCTGGGGTACGATTCAGCAGGCACGATTGGGAGCAATGAATGAGAAAAATTTCCCATGGCAGGTTCATCATGACTAGGTCCTAGGTTCTGTGGTCCCAAATCTATTGTAAAACTCGGTAGATTCAGGTGATTTGGGACACAAATTGGGAAAAAAGGATGTTTCCAATTGCAGTTGAATATGGTTTCAACAGATTCCACAAACAATATTTTCCCCAGTGTTTTTTTTTGAATTTTGGATGTCAACATCTTCATTGCTTCTAAGTGGCTCCGATTGCCCCTTGACTCCGCTGACCACGTTCTGGAGGTCGTTTGTTGAAGATCCTTCAAACGATGTGTGAGTACCCCGTAACAGATCCCAAGCGAATCCAAGAATTTTCAGAGGGATGTAGCAGTCGGATCCTATACTTTATACGTTTTTTCTCAAGCATGTTTACCTGTAGGGGTTTCCTCTTTGGAAAAAATAGGCTGCGCAACAACTAGGGGATTGTTCCATACGCCAATTCAAATGATCATTACAGCCCGATGCCGGAAAACCATGAAATACCTCTAGCAACAAACAACCAAGCCATGAAAAGGTTTTCGTAGGAAAATTCAACCCAGACTGGTCCAAATGATATGTGATATGCCGCTGTGTGTTCACAGATTTCATCCGGCCAAGATTTTGACCTCGACGTTAATCGTCGGATACCAGTAAGGTGATGGTGAATAGGCTGAACAATTGACGGCAACAAGTGAACCTGTAACCTTCCCACAATGAGATGAATAGAAGGTGATTGTGAAACAATATTGCTGTAGTTTACCAAGGCATGCTAATGATGAAAGTTTGTGATTGAAAGCTGTCGTATTTTATGCGATGTTTGAACTGGGTACTCTCGCGATTGCGTTCACGACCATCCTTTCAAAACAAACACATTGGACTCATTAGACCTGACCTACCATCCGACAAAATGTGGGATGGCGCAGATGGAAAGACCTTGGCAATTTTGTGGAATAGACTTTCTGCGGGAACTGTGCAGTGGTCACAGTGGCCGCAGCTCGTTGAAAGGATGGTCCCTTTAATGTTGCTTGTTTGGCTAGCTGTGCTGAGCCACTGTTCCAAAGGAGTGTCCTTGTGATGGAGCGAGGGTTTGTTAATGGTCAGTGTAGCTAGCAGCAATTAATAGCAGATCAACCAGTCTTGCCTTCTTCTGCCTGTTGGCCTTTCCCCCACCAACATTCGATATTTGCTCGCTATTGATGAGTTGCATCTTGCTCCGAGAAGTATCACCAGGATACCCAATAAATGGCTTGAGGTTTGCTACCCCTGAAGGGGGTCGGGTTGGTTGTTGAAAGAAACCGCGCAAGGTGTTGACATGGCCTGACCGATGAACAACTCCGTCATTATCTCATGAGATTTAGAAACATATAGCATAATGATTGTAATGATCATGTTTCGGCCATAAACTGTGTTTCCAAACAAGATATAACATTCAGTCTATATTGAATATGTTGGCTTCAATTTGTTCTGCCATGCACTGCATGCACCTTGCAATGAAGAATTCATCCATTGCCGCTCACCAGCAGAGTGCCGGCATGTAGCATGCATCACTTTATGAATCGGGAAGGTGACTTTGTCCTTCAAGCTTGTCAGACGCCACGTTCATGGGACCAATCGAGAAGGGGAAAGAACCAAGCATATTTACTTGGAGGATAGATACAACCACTTTGCCAATGAGGGAATATCATACCCTACTATGAGAATTCATGATCACCAAGGGATGGGGTTCCTGGAGTCATTCACCATCTCTGCCCACCCTTAGACCCAACTGTCAAGGATTGTGGATTGCAAGAGGAAGCACCCAGAACACCTTCAACATTGCTGGAGAGTCAACAAATAATACATATGAAGATTTCACTCAATACTACTTTTTTTTTAGGACCACATTTTTGTAGATGGCCTTTTTTTACAACCCTTCTGCAACCAAGGATTTTTATTTTGTTGAAAGTGGCGCTTTAACAAGCTTTGGGACTATATCTCACTCATCTCCCCACCAGCGAGACGTGCGAAGTTTTACCCCGTCTGCAGCTTCACGAGGTGTACAGCAGCCTGGCTGTTTTTGAAGCGCCAGCGTCAGACGATGGAGATAGCTTCACCTCGCCTAAAGGCGAAGGTGCAAACGTGCAACACTCCCATCCCAGGAAGGGTTCAATAGAGATATTTGGTGGACAACTGCGGGTTTTTGTGTGATTGGTTGGTGATTGCTTGAGAGATTGGTGCTCAAGAAGTCCGGAAAGAGCTTTCTTTTCTGGACGCAGTTTTCATGGGTAGGTTCTGTGGTTCTTTTTTGATATTACTGTTTTTGTGCATGTGTGTATGATAGTTATTTAAGTTAAATATATATATATATATACAGATGAATCATATGAATATATGTACATAGATGGTATATTTAGAGAGGTGCTCCTACAATCAACCCCCGCCAATGTGGGAATGAGCATCTTCCTCAACAGAAGTTGCTGGAACTGAGTAATATTCGAGTCCAAGGGTCGATAGACCAGGGGTCAGATGACCGGCATGAAAACATATGCTGCCCCCAAATGGTCGACTTTTTCGAAGATTCCTGAAGTATGACATGAAGTCACACAAAGGATGCCGCTTAGAAAAAGGGTTGGGGTGGAATCATGATTTGAAATGAGATGAAAGTGCAGAGTGGTGAAATATAATTTGCTCAAACAAGATTTAACCAATGGCTGGTGGTTCACCAGCCTACGTTTACATCAGCAACCACCTGTTGGTTTGAAAGGTGCTAGATGATGACCTAATAATGGAGGTTGGGGAATGATAACCAGTTGGTAGCGAGTAGCGGGCAACGAAAAAGACATTTTTTAAACAAGAATTCAAAATTGTGTCCCGCTATTGGAGAAAATCCTGCACCACTGAGATGAGAAATATTACTTAGACTTAGATATACTTAGATATATTTGTTGAGTTGCAAAGTTGCAACTATGGCTGTACACGCGTAGTGAAGGACTTTGTTCATCAATAGTGCCCGAAAGGAAAGTAGGACTTTCACATTAGTAGGGATTCAACGAAACCTTAATTTGTGCGCTCAGTTAGTGGTTTTGCTAGTGGTTTACTAGTCTTGTTGTCTGTTGAGCATCCATTGGGTCCCGATGAGCAGATCTTGCACTGATGTATCACACCCACAAATTGATGCTTTGAATGATTTGATGCGTCCTTTTTGGGATGGTCACTTTTCGGGTGGCCATGTGATAATGTCATGTAAGCTCATGTAAGATCTCTTCAAACGAACTCGGCTGGGATGGGATCGCAGCTGTGTGCTGACAGATAGGCCTTGCCTCCCGAGCAGCGGAAGGGGTCAACAAAAAAGGTGTAAAACCAAAGTCAATATTTCCATAGTCAATTCTATACATGGGAGGATTAGGTGACTGGAATCATTATTTGAGGGCAAATCCAGGATGGCGAAACGCTTGAACCGCTTTTTCGCCTGGATATATCCATACCAAGCTGCGTTAGGAACTTGAAACATTGACCACATGTGGACTTCCCCTAAGGTGAGCAAGCAGGGGGTCATGCTCGGCGATGAAGGCTCGATCCATTGTTGGTATCTTTGGGTTGGTTCGACAGGTCAAACAGGCCCAAAAACTGTATCCAAGTGGATGAGGTTCAAAATTAGGCTGCCAGTTCGGGACAACATCCATCATAATCTCGGTAGTTGGACGTAGTTGGTATAGGTATCTGTTTTTGTGGGGGGTATGAATGATGTATGACTGGGTCCTATGAATCACATCCAAGAAGGGTAAAAAACAACATGTGTTTGTTGAAAAAGGAAGGTGCAACATTTTTTTGTGGGTAGGATTCATCACTTTTCATGCGCGACATCCTCACTTCCCATCCATATCAAGCCATGAATCTTGGTGAGCCATGAATCTTGGTGAATCATAGGGGTGGTAGTTGTGCAACTTCTTAATCAAGGGTTGGTTGGTAGTCAAGGTTGGTGGTTAGCGGATGTTTTGGCGTATCCTCAGTTTCAAAGATTTCTTATGCCCATTTGGGGAAGATGTCCATTACGAGACATAATTTTGCAAAGGGGTCGAAACCATCAAAGAAAAAACCGATGAGTCACAGGAATTCGCAGGTTTTTCTTTTTGGAGGTGCTGTTTGGTTTGGTCCATGACGGTCATCGGAATCATTTTTGGAGCCTTCGATCTTTTAGCAGCTTTTCGGATCATCAAACGTGGAAATGGACTGTGGGGACCTGCGAAATGAGGGGATGCACAACCACCCCTGGGGAGTGTTACAGGTCAGAAGCTTTGGCAAATCCAGCCTCCCTGAAACTGACACTTCAGAGAACATCATGTGGTTTCCTTTAAGCATTCCTTGTAGGGGTGGCCATGTTGGGCTTCAGAATTCGCGTATGTTCCGGTCATCAAAGACTGAAAATCCACCATTAGTAGCAGGCGGATCCAGCCCCGCAAAGCTGCCAAGGAACTGTGCAGTTCCAGTCTTAAAACTGATGACGCCGGGATACGCCGGGATACCTTTCAAATAAGATATCATATGAATGCACACTCTAAATAGTATGATGCCATGTTTTTTTTATCAAGCATGCCATTATTTGAAACATGCCATATATTCCATTTTCATGGCAAAGTTGGTAAGATGCGTCCGCCCACACAAATCACCCAAGCACGACATCTCAATTCATCAGCTTGCTTGGACCAGCTGTGCGTTGGTAAAATCCCTTGGCAAAATGAGCTTCCCCCAATGGCGACGGACGCTTCGCCGGCGGCCTTTGCTTTGGCACCAGCACCCACATGCTGGGGGAGTGAAGGTGGGACGCAGTCTTGGGCGGGTCCGAGGTGAAATCTAGTGGAACCAAGAAGTTGTCCGTATTACGTTCCATTCCAAAACCGAAATGAAACATATAATTGAATTGTAAGTGGCTGTAGGACTGTAGGAGATCACTAGGGCCCCCTCGGGCACTCTTTCAAAAGGATACCTGGATTTTTCCTTATAATCGGTGGTTGGTGGGCTGCTGTTTTATGTGATCTAAAACTCAACCAGGCCAGATGGTTGTTCGCAAATGGGGACGTCAATGCGAAGCACATGTCCGATCATTTCGATGAAGGATTCTCCCTATTGAATGTTGGGAAAGGCTCAATTTTCGCTCCCTGAGTGGGATTTGAATTCACCCACACGTCTGTTTAGCCTAACCACAAACAGATCTAGTAGTGGCAAGGATGTCTTTACACTTGGAAAGGTGAAGCCATTTCAGGATGCATCCTGAAATTGCGCGAAACCCCACCAAGGTTTCTAGTAAATAGCGAGGCTTCGCGTGTTATTGGGCCCAGAGGACTAATGACCATGGAGCAGTGGAAAAATAGACGATGGTTGTTTAGTATAGGTCACATGGACATTGCACAGTACTACATGCCTTGTTTACAACGGGGATTTTTAGCAATCCATCAAAATCCCATGAGATGCGAACCTCTAGCTGCACAGGTGCCGCACTGGAGCTCCAGGCCCAGATCTCGATGAGTTGTATTTCCGGATGTTGGGAGCATCGCGATCCGAAATCTCATTGCACATAGTGTTTGGGGAGATCCTACCCAAGCAGAGAAAAAAAAGAACAGGTGACAGGTGGCCAACTTTGGTATTTTTTGAGGGTTTTTGAAGGATTATATGCATTTTGGATTGTTTTGGGACGTCCAGATTTCACACAAGCATAGGGTTTGTGTGGCAGGCTTCATGCTGTAGTGAGCCGACGCAGCTGGCGGAGTGTGCGCTGCCAGCCATGATGCCTTTGCGTGCCGCGTGCTGCGGGGATTTGGTACATGGAGTGGTGCGCTTGTCACCTGAATGGGACTGGCCATTGGGAATGTCATGGGAGGAGGTACTAGGGGGGGAAAACATGCATTCAAAATGCAGGAATTTGGGGAGATGATACTAAGTTGTTTGATTGTTTTGGTTTATGGTAGGGTGTAAGATGAGAATCTCAGGGGACTAAATCTCCGGAAACATCATGTGAAGGGATACTTCATGCTGGTTGATAGCTGAACCTGCACCAGTTGATAAGAGCTAGTTAGCTAATCCCAGTGTGCACAAGGTTTTATAGATTCCACGGTAGTGTAGGATCTATGGCTCTGCTGGCTATGGCAGCTATGAATGGCTGGATCCCGCATCCAACCCTCTTTGCGGGTTAGGGGCCAGAAGAACCCGAAGCAGATTGAAATCAGATTCATTCGCTTTGTTGGGGGTGTCCCACAACAAATGTTCTTCTTTCGGCAACGAGCCTTTAATTTCGCACGGACTGCAATGGATGTGTTTTCAAGATTTTTTGTTCGATATGTCGCCAGGCCGCCAAATTCCTTGTCAGCTAGACATACAAACACCCAGCCAACCTGTTCTCTCAAAATTTCAACAACAGCTTTGCTCTCCCTCTATGTCAGTCTTTCGCTGCCTTCTTCAGCATGTCGTTCCAACAGCCATGGTTCAGTGGCAAATGATAAATGCGTAAAGGAACTCTGGTTGGAAGGATGTCTGTATATAATTAGGTAGACATGTAACTGCATGTGCATGTATATGAATGAAGCTAGGTACAGTATCTAGGTTCTTTTTTGTGGTTTTGCGTAATTTGTTGCTTATGGATCATCATGAATTCAACTAGAATGAGACCTGAAATGCCTGTTAATGTTTTAACACATACATTTTCATGGGAATAGAAACATTGTATTGATGGAGTGGATTTTCCAACAGGTGATGTGACTCGAACATCTTGAAAGGAGCAGCTCCAACTGGGCATCGAAGCTGCCGTCAGTGAAATGCTGCGAATTGTAGAGGTGTTGGTGGTGGTGATTTTTTAGGTGGGGTTATGACCAACTGGAAATCTGAGGCTTACATCTTAGAAAGTACAAATTGGATCTTGCGCTATGTAACAGGTATATACAGATTATACTGCATATATATATATATTATATACATTTTGTTAACATAATATACATATGCACGTAAATTTATATATATATATATAACAAATATATAACATTATATATATATATACCTGTTGTAAATGCGTACAACCTTTGAATCTGCAGTGGTATCCTTTAAAACCCCAATCTTCAACCCCCACCTGGCAGGAAACCGAGTCGGCGGCAGACTGCAGAGAGGGATCCTGTGATCCCTTCATGCGGGCAGCTGAGGTTTGGGGGCCATGGCCCATGGGTCATGGGAACCTAAGGGTGCAGCACCCCTTTTCTCCCCCAAGAAATAAGGTCTTGTTCAGGGATTATTAGGCATTATTGTCTTTTAATGTCTTTTGATAATCACCTAGTTTGTAATAAGGTGCCCTTTGATCCCCTAACCACATGGACCATGGATGATTAAAATTAAAAAATGGAAGTTTTTGTGTTTGGAAAGTCCTAGTGTTTGTGAAACAAGGTGATGAATGATTCTTTTCCGGGACATGGTTTTTGTTGGGTGTGCAACTGCAGCCCAATTCACGTGTTACCAAGGGCGGTTGATACCAAGATGAGGAACGTCCAGATGCAAATCAAGATAGTCACTATTTCGAGATGCTGGTCCACCTTTTCTTGAGGTCTTTTTGATGAAGAATCACCATTTGGCCGAAGAGTGCTCAACGTACAAAATGGATCAAAATGGCATATTGAAGCATCAATGGAAAAACCTCCCAGCCCAAATCTATCATTATCGAACTCTCCCGGCCTCACTCTAGTTGGTTTACCTTTCGGTACTTTACCGTACAAACAACATTGCTGCATGTACACCCTGTACAATGAGCTGCTGGAACCCCAAAATGAAGATCTGGGAAGATGATTTTCCTTTTTTATTGGGTGATTTTTTAGGTTCAACATGAATCTTCAGGGCTCCTATGCAAATGGCGTTGAAGGTGGCTCTGTCCTCCTCGTTGTCCCCCATCTTCCACTGGGGGTGGTTGGATCTCATCGACGACGGGGAGTTCAGCATACAGGTGCGCTTCTGAAGTTTCAATTGCACAGCAGTGGCAAAACTGTAAAAGATATATAGCTGCTTCCTTAAAATTGTTAAAGATTTTTACCATATTTTGGATCCATTGGCATGCATTCTTCGTTTTTATGCATTTTTTGCAATGTTCAAACGAAGGTGATATGGGTTATCTTAGACTCAGACTTACCCACCTGGAAAGGCCTGGCGGGTGGCTTTGTTGCAAGTGGCTTTGACCTGGATTTCACTCTGGCATCGCTTTGCCTTTCAGGTCGGGGGGTGGGTTTTTGGTTGGGATGGAGGTTCATCGCAGCTTTGAATGACCGCGCTGTTCTTTTTGGGTCCCCTGGAAATCTCTTGAATATATATTATATACCCCAATCATTCATGGGATGTGATGGAGTCTCCAAAGCCCTTTTTTTTCTGTGGAGGCACCCAGTTGGGGAACTTCACAAGCCTCACCAGTTAGGTAAGTTGTTGGTTGTTGGTTTTCTAAGGCACGCGAGCTCTTTCGTAGCGCCTCCACTCGTTGGTGGCAGCTGCTTCACGAACGTACACTGGCACGCTGGAGCATAAATCCGAGAACACCTGGTGCAGTGGTGCATTTGGCCATGGTCCCGGGGGCCTAAAAAGATGGTGGGTTGATGAAGTGGGCTGGGCAAGACCACGACTAGGTGGTTGGAAACTGATCTTTGTCGAGGGTGGATGTATGAGAGTTCAAGGAGATGATGTCACCTCCCAGTCATTTATCTAAATCGTTTCACTTTCATGGTCAGTGAAAAGGGACTCATCAATCTTTGGGTAGGTTTGGATGTTCTCACTTATCCAACGAAAGAAAGGGCATTATCTTTTCGATGGACCTTAAAGTCATCGGGCTGCCCCTTAGGCATCAGTTTGACGAGTACTGGAAACTGGACTCAAAATGTGGGAATCACACTGCTGAGTCAACCCTCAGCGACCTTTTTCCCCACCATTTTCCCGAGAGTACCTACCTTCAAGCACCTCTTCATCACAAACATCCTAGGTAATCCTACCTACATGTGCACATCACAAGAACTGTTACACACATCATTTAACCCAACAATTCCATAACTTTATAGATTACACCTCTACACTTGGAGGTCCCTAAACCTCCATTCCCCCCTACCTTCCAACTGAATCTCAACTTCCCTACCTTGTCAACCAAGGTGGCCTCGGTGGGTGTCCCAGCTTTTGGTCAAAAAGCCATGGCAGGGATTCGTTCAGCGCTGTTTTTTGCCTCACGCCATGTGCGATTTCATTTGGTGGTGGATCGAATAGGAGAAGATGATGTGAAACAAGCCTTGAAGGAGATCACTTGGGGTTGGAAGATGGGAAGATGGGAAGTTGGTTGTTGGGGAGGTGGGGGGAAGATGGGAAAAGGGTATACATATTCATATACATGTGAAGATTGGGTCTGGGGGTTTGGATGAGAGTGACAGATGCGAGATGAGGCAGCTAACAGATGTGATGTTGTGCAGCTTATGCAGGTTTGCTTTTTGGAAGAAGGCTGACGATTTGATGACCACTTAGACAATAATCAATGAGCCTTAAACTTTTCCACCAGTGCGGGGTGCAAGTTTTTGCTGAGACTGCCAAAAAAACAACACGATCAGTTATGGTAAAAAAAGTTCCCTCACCTTCCAGTAATCTTCATGTTTAGAAACTCTGGCTTTTTCGGCGTTTCAACTTGAAGGGCAATTCACAACAACATCCAACAACTGTTTTTTTTCTCGGGGATTGGTGAGAAAAAAGGGAACAATTTTTGGAACCCAATCATTTTCAGGCCACGCTGGGGGTGGGAATGAACTACTCGATTTTTTGTTTCCTTGGCAATATTCACATCAATGAACATGGGGTTGGGAATGAACAGAAATACCCAACTTATCTATAATTACTGCAGTTTTTTTAGCTGGAATAAGTTGGGTATGTTTCCTCCCATTCCCAACTGGGAATGTTCCCCTTTTTGCTGGTTGTAATGCCTTGGGAAAGTTTCGAAAATTTCCAGGACCTGGACCCGAAGCTACAGGACAAAGGCGAGGCAGCAGCGAAGCGTTGAACGGTATTTTCTCCTTCAAAGAAGTGTGAGAATTGACCATCTGAGTGCAGTAGATGTTTCAGCAATAATTTTCAATATAAATTCAATATATTTTGATATTGGGAGCAAAATCAAGCCAACATGTAGTGCGAAATTCATACTTTGGGTCATCAGTTTCTTTTCAGATGCTTGGGTTTCATGTGAAATTTCCAGGGTGTACCCAAAAGTGATGACGTTAAGGATCCGGTCACAGAAACCAATCCGCCGAAACTGCTATTTTTTCACATTCCTTGTGAACATGTTTAATGAAATCTTCAGATTTGATCTAAAGAAATGGTTTCAATATCCCAAACCCAGACAAGGACGCTTCACTGAACTGTGATATTGTGATGATGGGAGGAAAGATAAGTTTCAAGTCGATACCATTATGTGTCATGAAAATGTTGAATCCTACCAGCTTGTCGTCTTAGTAAAACGTTTTTTGAATATACGTACTCCGCTATGGATACGGTTTTCATGGTCAGTTTAAATTCCTAACTTCGAACCAAAAACATTTGGAACAGGTCACATGAATGAAGCAACCGAAGCAAAGAAGTGAGGAATCTTCACCCCTGATCCGTTGGGGCCCCTTCAGGATCCTTTCGCTTCTATCAACAGGAGGAGCTAGTCGATGCCTGGCGTGAAATTCGTGCGTTGGTCCCAGAAGATTGCCTGCAGTTCTCCAGTCACTATGGTAGTGCAGGATGCTTGACAGCAGAAATCAATAGAAATCATAACTCTTCCACCAACCTATAGCTCCAGGATCAAATATGAAAAACGAGAGATGACATGTGGATTCAATATGATTCAATAGGGACGTCCTGAAAAGATGTGATCTTTAACTTCTAGATATTTGTTAGCCAGAATTTGAATATAGTCGATAAAGCTCATTCCCAACAAAATCTGAGGAGCTTTCGGTTGTGCACTTGAACTTGAGGGGAATTCCTGTGATTGATGTCTTCACAGTAAACACAAACAACACCCAAAAAAGACTGGACAAAGTGCTTTGACATGGGATGTCATGAGAGATGTTTCCAGTTTTTTCAAGAAATGTTGTTGCCATCGTTACTGATAGTCTTTGAGGTGGTGGTTTCAAACACAAACTTCATGTTCACCCCCCCAGGTTTTGTTGAAGCAAGGTGCCCAATCCAACTCACATATTTGTTTCAACTGGGTTGGCACCACCTTGGTGGACACCTGGCATAAAAACACCTCTATATTGTAACTGGTGCTCCTTCCACTTGTGCCAAGTGGTACCTGGAAAATCAGCTTTTGGGATACAGGATGGCTGCGCTTGTTCCCACACCTGGTGGTGCCCTCCTCCGAAGCTGAAGATGCGCTGATTTGGATAGATGCAGGTGGACGTTTTTTTTTTTTATATGGGAAAAACCTCGGCATTTCCGGCTTGAAACACGGCAAGTTGAGGATTGCAAGCATGGACAAGCATGTAGAAAAACCAAACCACCGAAGATGTTCAAGATCATCCGAAAAGGTTCTGGGATAGGGATACATTCTTTGCTTGGATTTATGTAGAAGCATAGGCCTCCTACACCTTAGGGCCAAAAGTAGATGGTAGAATCTGGCCTGCATTGCTTCAAATTGTAGTCACGTACTACGCCCACTTGGCATTGCTTTTTGACCTGAATGTAGATTAGCTTGGAGGGGGTTCACTAGGACATGATCCAATGCGCTAGGGGATTATGTGTTCCTTGCAGATCCAGCAGAATTGGCAGAACATTTGGACAGTGTGGATGAGGACACCACTAGCAATGCGGATGAAGATATGTATGGGAGCTGTGAGATTGTGTAAGAGGAATGGCTTGCTTAGGTAAGTACTGTGGATGGAAATGTAGACGAAATCGCAGACCCATGATTCTACCAAGGTGTGACTACATGTTGTATTCAGACTTCACCCTTGGCCCAACCTTGCCCCCTTTTTTTTCCGCTCCTTGAACTGCCAATGGTCCAATAGTGAAACATCTGCAAATCCGTGAGAGCCAATTTTCCTACCTTCAATCCACTTCGCCTTGATACCTTCCAACCTCTGCTTTGGGAAGGACGACTTCTTGGCTGTGGCAGATACTCAGGTGCAGCGGGACCTTGGGGGTCATCCTTAGGAAACGATGGGGTCATCCAGGAAGCTATTGCCCCCAAAGAAATCAGCTTCCGGGGGGTCCAAACCAACCAACAAACAGTGCAAGAGGGTGAAATCCTGTTCCGAAAAGCTTGAGAAGCTAGCGTAAAATCATGCCAGTTGACCTTTCTGTTTGAAAAATAGAGATACCGACCATCCTTTCAATCGCTCGTGTATGGTTGTGCCAGTAGGTTTGACAAGATGTATCATTTCGAAGTCTTGAATTCATTTGGTGTATTTTTTCCCAACGCCTCCCACTGTCATAGTTTTTTGTTGGTCGCGGTTCTGACCATTTACGAGCAGATTTTTGGGATTGGTGATTCAACCATTCCACTTGAGGGAGGACGGCATATTTCGACATGCCAAAATTGCTTGGGAGTGCCAATTCACAATCCGAAGGCCTTGAAAAAGTCAGGTGCTAGTAGAGCTTGACCTAAAATCACCATCCTATACCAGTCACAATAGTGGAGGTAATTGGGGAGCATGGAATGAGATAATCTTTTGCCTAATTCCTGGCTACTTGGATGGGTCATCTCACTAAGTGCTTGATAACTGGGGGTTCTCTGTTTTAGTAGCTCGGGTTATGCATCTAGATGCGGGGCTAGCACCTACTTCAGGGAAGCTTCTAGCCATGTCATCAATTTTCATCATTTTCGATGATTTATAGTGACTCAATCGCCGACCCCCCAAAACCCAACACTCTCCTTTTGGCGATATCATTCCGTGAAATACAAATAGAACATTTCACAGAAACCAATTCAGGTTATTCATCCTCCAGGTGTTACGTGATAATTGTTTAGGTGCCTTCAACCGCAGGTCCTGGCGCTTCCCATGCAGCTCTTCTCCTTACGACGTTTACGCCAACGGAGTGGCCTTTGGGTGGAACGCCTCACCGAAGCCGTGCATCAAGGTGGGATGGGATCCACAATCAGTTTGAAAATGGGTACCCTCTAGAGAATTAACATATCCCCCCTGACAAAATGGCATTTTGAAGATGATTTTCCTTTTCCCAAGGTGGGATATGTTAGTTCCCTGGAGGGTATATATATGTGTGTCATCTGTATTTTCATATATTTTCGAGTATTGTAGTGAGCTTACTTCCAAGAATATGGCGGGCTTTTCTACTCAACAATTTGACTTACAATTGCATGACTTTTGAGCTTTACGAAGTTGTTTCATTTGTTGCAAAAACATGTGTACTTATACTTATTTCTTGCCTTTGAAACATAACTTGGTGCATCCTCTCGCCCTTGTTGCATCCGGAGAGGTTATGCTGAAAAAGGTGGCAAATTCTGTGGGTTGGGTGAGGGCTTTGGGGTGGTCTCCCTCCTCCACAAGGAACCCAACCGCTGCATGGCAAGGACTTATATGGGAAGGAGGGTTTGCCATAGCAAAGTCATTTCCAAAAACCGGCTTATCAAGTCATTTACATTTTGAGAGCAAACGTGTAAGTCTTGCTCTTAGGCGAGGAGTAGATTCAGTTGCTAGCTACACATACGTATATATTTTCATATATATATAAATGATATTACTTTATATTTGTACATATCTTACTATTCAATGGGCAATGCTGGTTGTCATTTGTAGGCTTGAATCTCTGTATAACGGGACTACTGTGGAGCTACCACCGCAGCGGATTGGGGTGCAGAGTATGTATGGCATGATGCCTTATTGGATGATAGGCTATTTGAGAGTATGCCCTACAGTGCTGAAACAACTGGAACAAGACAACAACAACAACAACAACAACAACAACAACAACAACAACAACAACAACAACAACAACAACAACAACAACAAGGAGAGATCCAAACAAGCCGTGCAATTGGTAGGCCATGTTAAAGGCTTTGAAGCTTTAACCATTCAGCCGATAATATGTAACCCAGATTTGATGAGCATGAGGATGTACCACCAAGTAGACACCCTCTTCTTAATTAGGGATACCTTCCCTCGATCAATCATGAATGCCAAAGATGATCACTTTGCAAAGGGCCCATTTTCATCCATGATTGCTGGATGCTTCCCATCATGCAAAAAACAACAGTCATACGTACCTCACTTGGCATCACAACTATACCAACCAGCATTTTTTTCGCCACAGGCACCAGGTTCAGCAGCCCGGATGTATGCAACCCTCCCCCCATTGAGGTTGGATGTACCATGAACTTCCACATCATTGGACCTATATGCCTTGGGCCGTTTGGCTTCCGAGTTTGGGCACTGGTAGTCTATGGGCCTCTTACGACACCTTGTGGCGCTTACCAGCCGATCCTGTGTGGAGTACCTGGGCCTCTCACCCCAAAAAAAGAGGCAGGGCTGGAAATCTTCGAAGGTTTGCGAGGAAGAGAAAATTATCAAAGGACATTCATCATGGTATATCATGGTAGATGTTCCACAGGAGCGATTCTAGATTACTGGAAGGATTTGGATGGCAGTTTTTATTCAGCAATTGATAGGCTTGACCACTTGCAGGCCCCAGATCTGGTTCATAGGGGTTGGGTGTTGCGTGACCACCAACCCGAACCACCACCACCACCACTTGAGCTCTATCTGGTCCCATGAAATCCTGGGTAGTAAAGGGGGCCGGATTGCTATGAGGTGGCAAAAGCATCCTAACTTTAACAGAGAGGTAGAACTATACATGTCTTGCAGAAATCAAACAACCAGTTTCATCCAGTTTCTTTTTCGTGGCTCACTTGATTACCCTTCAACAAATGTTGTTCACCGAAGCACTCAGGTAACTCCGTGTTCCCGGGTCTATCGGACTGGGATTTTGTTGATGATCACCGGGTGACGTGTGCCTGTTGTGCTCTAAGCATTAGAACTTTGAGCCCAAAAGTTGAAAGAGATCTTTTTGTCCACCGTTTTGCAGTAGACAGCAAACACAGATATGTACCCATTTTGCGGGCAAAATGAGCAAAAAGAGGACTTTACCACCCTGCGAGTGAAGTGTCCCGCTTTCTTGGAAGACTTGGCAAATTACATCCGTGCTGCAGTCGAGATGGACTGGTGGGCTGGGCTTCCCTGACAGGGGTCGTTGGGTATGTGGAAAAACATCTTGACGTGCGGCGGGTGAGGCCAAGGCTATTTGTCCGGTATGCATATTGATTTTTGAGAGTTTTCTAGGACGGTCAGTGCCTTTTTGAGACGACTTTTGTTGGGTCTTTTGAAGTGAAAACGTTGGTGAATCTGAAACAGTTTTGGTTCCTTCGGCAGGAGCAGCTGCAAGCGAAGATGGACCAGCAGTCCGACCCTTTGTCCCTTGGGCGCCATTTTGCCACCTCCTCGAAACAGTGACCACCAGGATGATCATACTGTTGATGGAAGAAATCCGGCTAACCACCTGGGATGTCTAAAACCTTGTAAACAATGGGATAAACTACCAACCTCAACTGGTGCAGGGTTTCAGCCATCAATAGTATTTCAATTGAATTATTTTTAGGGGGAGACCGCATTAAGCTGTACTATCCACTGGCAGCCGGATCGAGGTCACCTGGCGATCTCTTGCGGAAACACTTTCGCATGACCAGTGCAGACGGCACCCAGATTATGGACGAGTTCAAGCAACGTGACTTGGTGGAGATGTTGGATGGTATAATTCTGTATGATGTTACCTGAATACTTTGGATGAATAGGTTAGATAGGTTAGGTTTAGATGGGTTTTGAACTTTTTTGTTTGGCTTGGTTGCTTTAGGTTGGTTAAGTGCTTGATTTGGTTTAGGTTGACCTGGCCATCCGCCACTGTTTTGTGAGGAAACCACGGTTTTTTTCTCCAGTGTTTATTCTAAGGCGTGGGATGTGACGATCGGATCAAGGCAGTTCATTTGCCTGTGATGTTCCACGAGGCTGATTCAATGGGTCGAAGCGGCGGGTTTCTGGTGGCATTCAGCTATAGACCTGCTGATCTTCAGACAATTTTTGAGTGATGTTATAAGTTATAAGCGTTTTTTTCCTCATAGATTGGTAGTGAGACTGAGACTATGACTATGATGTATATATGAGGAAAAATTGAAGATTGGTATGTCTGGCACATACTGTATCTGAATTCTATCTGATTCTTAGATGAGTAGCTACTCAGTGGGCGACTATCGACATCTATATTTTTTGAAGATCTCAGTAGATGTCAGGGCCGTAAACGGGAATCTGTGAGCGCAGACCTTCGGTAAACTCCCGGGGTAAGCTGTTCAGAAGGCCTCAATTCTTTGGAGGGGTCGGTAACTTAGAGTCCCAACAAAATAAAGGGGGAAGCAGTGCTTCAACTGAACGTCTATGCAGCACCTGGATACTTCAGAATGGTTTGGTAAGGTCCATTTTCATGACCTCACTGGGCCGATGACCAATCGCAAATGCTGATAGTCAAGTTGTTGGTGAAAAATAATTTCCAATTCAACCGGATGTACGTTTTGTACTGTATATTCCCAAGATCTTTCAAAGGGCGGCAAACAAGTCTGTTTAGTTTTTTGGGGCAGATGAAGAAGACACTTGCTCCATTGACTGTTTACTGGTTTCCTTTTTGTACTACTCATCACTTATTGAAATATTGAACTTCTGGGAAGTATTATGTACAAGGGCAGTACATATTATGCCTACCTCCCATCTACGCCGTGGTGAAAGTAGATGTCGCAACTCCCAAAAGGTGGATTAGTAAGGGGCCATGATAAAGCCAATACATGGGAGTTGCGCCATCTACTTTCCAGGTGGTGTATAAGGGCAGTACACGTTCCTACCTCCCATTAAGTTTTTAAACTTATGGCCCCTTCTTCAATCACCTTCACACCCATCGTATGGGAAGCAACCTGTTCAGGTTCCCTGGGTGCATCGCACCTTGGCATGAGGACAGATGTATCATTGTCCATAATCCTATTTTTTCCGTCAACAGCTATGGCTTACAACTGCTGATGGAAGAAATCCTGCACCACCTGGGATGTACGGGATGTATAAAACCCAGTAAATAACCGGATAAACTACCAACCTCAACTGGTTAGCAGGATTTCTTCCATCAACAGTGTGGTTTTCAGCCATAGTTTTTCAATCACAATCATCTCTTGGTGAATTCATTTTTGATTTTACGGACCCGCTGACCCTGTTTCCCCTTACGATGCGTGTAAGAAAAAATGTCTTCCTTAACATGACCGGACATTTCAAAGAAATTGGTGGAGGTAACCAGCTATTGCGGAATTACAGTATCCCATAGGATCAATGTATGGTATATTTACCTACGTTTAGCACAAATATCAACCAAGCGTAGGTTAATACAACCATACGTGGATCCTATGGCTATGTGCAATGTGAATGATGTGATTTCTGGTTGTTTGAAACCGACGGCTTTAAAGAACCCTTCAACAAAAACCCTGAGGTTTTCTGAACTTTTGGGCTGGCGCAGAGGCATCCCGGTCTGACCTGACCGGGGGGTGATGGCGCTTAAGGTTGTTGGTTTAAAGACCCAGGCAGCTCCCCAAGTGGCAATTCCTTTCTACGCAGGGTTTTTATTAAACTCCTCAATCACCAATCAGCTATGACCTTCGGGCAAGGAAGAGTTCGTTTGACAGGCATGTTTTTTTTTTTTTTGGGGGGGGGTCTGGAAACTAGAATTTCTAGGCGATCTTGAATGGCATCTTCAATGATATGTGTGGGTGAACTACGTCAACCATCTCATGAAGTGGATTGGTGATTCGGAGTGATTTACTGTAGTGATAGTGTTTTGAATCCAGCCACAAAATGACCTCTTCATAGGATGGTGGGTAAATCATTATGATGGGAAGTTTGGATGAATTGACTTGAATCCTTGATATGGTACAATTGTCATGATCAACTTGTGATCAACCATGATCAGAAATGATCAGCCATGATCAACCCAAATTTCTGGTACCAGAACTTCGAACATTAGGTGCCCAATTGATTTTGGTGGACATCAGTTTCCCCCCAAGTTATTCCACCCCCCCACCAAAAAAAACACCTCTCATTTCACATGTCATACGCCCTACACTACCTCCAAAAATCATCCAAAAAAAATACCTGGGTGAGTTTAGGTGCGTTTTGGTCCGGGTTTGGAAGCCCTGAATTTCATGCCAAACCTCAGGGGTTTCCAGACGCCAGGTCTGGCAGGCCGGCTCCGCGCGCTTTCGTGAGCTGCGGCGGACATGAAAACCGCCGCGACGAAAAAATTGCCGACAGAGCGGCCCCAAGGGGAATTTAAAGGAAGAGACTATAAATGAAGGGCAGGTGGTGGTTGATGATGATGATGATGATGATGATGATGATGATGATGATGATGATGATGATGATGATGATGTTTGTATTAGTCCTGTGCGATGTGTTTTCTGGTTTAATGTTGGTTATGTTTTAGCCTTCGTTGATGTATCTGTTGGTTTAATGCGGTTCGTTTCATTGGTTTTAACATCGTTGAATCTTCCCCACATGGATGGTGAACATTTGTGGAACGTGATTCATGATCCTAATATGGGAGGATTGGCATCCAACAATGAAATTCAGAATTCACCTCAGAACCTCGAAAAAAATGCCAACTGTAGCTGTGTCGTAGATCATCCATGCTTGGTATGTTTAGTCAGTGAAACATCTACCCTTAACAGACCTGAAGCTTTGTTTTCCCCAAGCTTCACCAGAAGGGCTCTAGTCTCGCCGCAGGCTGCGAGACTTGTTGCTGAGAGGGCTCAGTGGGTTTGACCACGTTTGGCCGCAACGCAGCGAACAAAAAATTCACCGGCCAGGTGATGACGCTTGAGGTTTTACCTAAGTGGTCAGTACGTTGGGTTGTGACCACACATATGCCTCTCATAAATTGGAAAGGCATGAAGGATTTCACCTTTTGTCCGGATATGCAAGTAATTATGGAATTTTATTTCCAAGGGAGAACTGCCAGTTAAAAAGGTTATACCTACTACTATGATTTCCAACGTACCCGGCTCGGAAAAGATCTTTGAGTAGATTTCATCGCAACCAAAAAGATCAAACACGACATCCATTCCGAAAATGGTGAATTTAGTTTGGGTGGGGCACTTGGAATTTCTGAAGGTGGGCTTGATTCAGATGGGTTACACACATCAGCTTCACCAAGACTGATGTTGCATTTCTCCCTGATTTTGTTAAAGTGGTGGAGGTAGATGAAGATCGAGATATCCTACTTGTTGAAACGGAGCCTTCACACGGCTTTCAAATTTAAAGCATGACTCAACCAGAAAAAGGTGATCTTTCAGCTTTTTTGGGTATGAAATGGAGATGTTTCACTTCCCAAACATTTACCCTCCAGCAATCTAACATAGTGTCAGCAAGTGGCTCAGATGGCTGAAGGATGGAGGGTGGACTGAGAGGGGGATGGCTGTCCTTGTGGTGGCATGGTGTTTTGCAGTGGTGCTGCCAGTCGCTTTGTGGATGGGGCAGACCTGGATTCAAGAGAAGTTGAGGAACCTTGACCTTATAGAGAGAGATATGGTTGGACAAGTTTGCTGCACCACTTGGGATGTTGAATCATATATGTCTAGATGAGCATTTCTGTTCTGATGGCATTGCGTTGACTTTTCTTCAAAGTTGAGTGACAAAGGTGCGCAGGGTGTATTTTCAGGTATCTCAACTGGTTATCCAGATTTATAGGATACTTTTTCAATGTCAGGAGCTGAATATGCACATACATACGTATTGATCAACATATATATTATATAAATAAATAAATAAATAAATAAATAAAAAAATATATATATATATATATACATAGCTCGCTCGGGTAGCCCATGTCAAATGTGCGGGCCACGTGTGGCCGGTGTTACAGGTTCCCCGTGCAAAATCTGGAAGAAGCAGACCTGCGAAGCTTCTTGGGCAAAGTGGAGGAGTTCTTGAGCCTCTAGCGATATTCGATTGTAGGTTTCGGCGATATGTAGAGAATGACTCCTGGCTAACCCTTACAGAATCATGTAAATGTAAACATGATCAGTGTATAGGAGACTTATAGGAGGAACTTGGAGGGACCCATGTTGCAGGCTGCCGATGGGTTTCTTGATGGGTTTGGCAAACAATCTTGACACTCAAACGTGCAGTAAGATGCAGGTGATGCAGCAATGAAGCGATTTTTGGATTTCCGCATGCATAATTTTGTATGTATGAACATATATATATACGCATTCTGAACAACTTCTTAGACAACTTCTTTGCGTC
Source organism: Breviolum minutum Mf 1.05b.01 (assembly GCA_000507305.1). NCBI lineage: Eukaryota > Dinophyceae > Suessiales > Symbiodiniaceae > Breviolum > Breviolum minutum. The sequence continues at coordinate 41,498 of DF239507.1, forward strand.
AAATCACCCTTTGGAGGAGGAGAATGAAATAGCAGAAGAATTTCTGAGTCGTGCTTGGCAGCAACAACTTTGGAGTCCGCCAAGTCCGGGCTCCTTCAAGAAGGTCACGGTGATCACAGTGGCTAGAATGAATAGAGGGGTGGGGGATGGTGGGGGGTGTTTACCAAATCGGCTGGGGGACATATAAAGGAGGATTCACTCTTTCAACTGAAACCGTCCGATTCTTGGACTGCCAATTTACAGTTGAAAAATCCATCATGGTGAGTGAGAAGTTTTTTGCCACACCCATGACATTCCATCTCTGGCAATTTTTTTGGCTCCAAAACAGCTTCCGCATTTTGAGAGGAGCCCCCCTTTTGTTTTGAGGGGCTTCAAGGAACAGACCTGCCTTTGTTGTGTGGAAACCTGGACTTTGACTTGGATTGCTAAGTCAATTTCCGGGTCTCCCATGGAGCAGCCCCTGTACAACGAGTATGCCGCCCAATTAGCAGATCAACAGTACCGCCAACTCAATGCGCAGTATGAGACGGAGGTGGGGGGAGGGGGGCTTTGATTTATCCTTGGTAATTTTCTACTATACTTCAACCCAGTGTATGTGTTCAGTTCTTGACATTATTTTTGAGGAGCAAGATTGTCAAAATCATTGATTATCTTTAAATTGTTTGTAGTTTGGAAGTTTGTACCAACCATTGTTTTTTCCGCCCAAACTGCAGGGTTGAGCTGGGGATGCAAAGGTCAAAAAAGGACGGTGTCTATTTTTGGTGTGTGTTGTTTTCCCGTCAATCTGCACAAACTTTTCGTGAACCGCACTGTTTGATAGCACTGAAAGAAGACCAACTGCGAGACACAGTTCGCTGCAGGCGCGTTTGAGTCAATCCTGATAGATAAGTAGCAGCAACCCATTGATTTTCTTGAAGTTCCCATGGTGCAGCAGTACCAATTTGTCATGTTCGGATGCTCTGACTACTGCACACGAGAGCACCAAAAAAATAACAGAAACAAGGTTTATTGACTTTCTGGAGGTTCTCCCACTGTGCAGTTGTTGTTCATTTGAAAAGGTCCTGTAGATACACATACAGCATTATATGATATATTATATATTATATGCATATCAACCCAAATGAAAGCAACCATGTACCAACCCTTAAACACTCACTACTTAAAAGTCAGCTCCCGCTGGAGCTGCACAACAACACTTGCCGCCATGCACCTCCGCCGCGGGAGGTGCATTTCCAAAAATGCTTTGGTGTCATGGATGAACTCTTTGAGGCTTGGAAGAGGTTTTTTTTGGTTGAGTTGACCGGAGGGATTTTTGGGCACAAAAAATTGACGGCATGTCTTTTTGGCAAAAAGATGGTCCGATGGTCAGATGGGTGTTAAGAGCTGGGCTTTGGGCTCCCAAAGAGGAGTTTACATCCAAGTTTCTAGTGTTGGATATGGTGAACCACCGAAGATTCCATGGGTTTACTAAGGCCTTGTTGTTGAGGGACGTGCCAGTGATTGGCCTTTCATCAACTCTTAATTCCAGGAAAGGTGGTAGGTACAGAAGGATTCCCATGAACAGATGGTCAAGGAATTATGTTTGCTTATGCATTTGATGACTAATATCAATCCCTATTCGCTTGATTTGGGGCTGACCCCAACAATATGATCGATTTCTTCTAAAATGGGACCACCCTACATACTAGTAATTACATACACAAACACATAAGGAGGATTATAGTAAAGAGGTGATACAACATTTCAGCAATTACCTCAGATGGAGGAGCGCAACCTGTCACCCTGTCATCATGAGTTGGTGAAATTTTGGCTTCATGATTATTGATTTATTAAAAACTCAGATGTCAAAATTCAAGAAAGCCATCCTTTCGAACATCATCTTTGGAAAAATCAAATGGCTATGTATATATATATATATATAAGTAAAGGACTGAGCGTCAGGAACGGCTTTCTTTCTGGTATTTGTTTCTTTTCTAAATGAGGGCTTACCTCCTCCAGGATTTGATGAACTTTTTAAAGCAAAGAAAAGCAGAAGGAGAATCGCAGTATCAACATCAAAATTTGTCCCACAACACCACTTGTAAGATGCATCCAACACAGCATCACCTCAAAAACCTCACAAGACAAGCCAAGACATGCGAAGCTCTGATGTGTCAGGCACACGATTACTTAAGAGGCTTGGTACCCGAGATGGGTTTCAAGTTCTTAGATTTGGGCTGTGCTCCTGGTGGCTTCAGCAGTTACCTGCTACAAGACCCCAGGCTTGACCGTGGATTTGTTAGGAAATGGCGAAGTGGTAATGGTTGGAAGATTAACATGTTTCCTATGGGCAAGTTAGGGTCAGATATGGCATTTTACTAGGACCATATCCAATGAAACAGGTGGAATCAGATTAGGAAGATATTTTTTCCTTGGACACCGGGGGTCACCATCCGGTTTTTGATGGCAGCTTCCCTTAGCTTTGTCGGAGGTGTCAGCTGGGCTTCGGGGTGACTTTGCCTTCCTCTTTAGGAGGATTTCCCATGCGTTTGCGCTGTTCGAACTTTCTCCTGCAGCAAGGACAGGTGCTTGATGCATATGTCATCTTGTAATATACATAGAATTGTGGACTACAACTCTCTCTCTCTCTCTCTATATGTGCACCTCACCTTCAGAAATATCTTCAACCCTCATTTTCGCCTTGATAAATTGACCTTGGACCTTGGATTTTTCCCCTGGCTGGAGACCCCTGTTCGTTGTTGTCCTGGACGACCGTAGAATCCTCTGAATAGATACAACAGGGTGAAAGTAGCAACTCTTCAAACAGTTAAAAGGTGGTTTAATACAGGGTCATAAGAAACTCATACGTACATAGGAGTTACATCAAATCCATTTTCCCAGGTGGTGTATACTTGTGCTGGCAGATTTTGCAAGATGAAATTGGCTTGGCCTTTCGCACTTGCCCCTTTTAGTGACTTTTTGATGTCTGCTGGTTTAGGGATGTGTTGGTTCCAATTATTTTGTGAGCTGCTGCCAAAGAATCTAACAATAACAGTAGCAAACATGATCAACAAAAAATAATATTGACGAGAATGTAAAAGATGCTTTTAAAGCTGACTAAATCCAATTGCTCAGGCCACAGTATGATATTGACGAAGAACTTACAAAGAAACAATCTGCTATTGCTCCAAAAGCTGGAGCTTTGTCAGTGATCCCCTTCCAGGAGACCTCTTCGAACTTGGCCCACAAGACCTCATCGCCAAAGACGTTCATGTGTGCATTTGTGATGCCCAATATATGCGGAACGAGGTAGCATGGGATGAGAAGTACACGGGTGTACGATGTCGCAGCAAGCAACATGGCGTTTGGGCCCTGTTGGTAAAGCAATTCTGGTTGGGTTTGAATCGATTGCTCACTGGTGGCATGCTGATCTTTCGATTTGGATGGCGAGATGGACCTCCTGAGGCTAGATGCGGGTGGGTGGTCGAAGGGGTAGGGAATGCGTTAACAACTTACCGTGGAAAGCCAGTGATCGAATTTTGAAGGCGTTCTACCCACCAAGTTGAACATGGAATCTGAACATGATGATTTCCAAGTTCTGAATCTTCTCTTCAAATGGGGGTGTATGGTTTCAGATTCCACATTAGTTTCTTTTAGATGTTGTTTTTGGCTGGGTGTAATGTGTTGGAAGGTTTTTTTTGAGTTGAAGCATTGGAAAGTCTTTGATTCGAAAGGACCTCGCCACGGTGTGGTATAAGAAATGCACCCTGCGGCTCTTCGCGTTGCTTCACGACTTGTTCACTCAGGCAAGGGAAGGGTTGGCCGCTGTGAAGGTCCAAAAAACAGGCGGTTAGATATAAGATTACCTTCCCCAAGTGGACTCAAAGCCTATGTTTCTTGGGATTCACTGAACTTTTAACATCTTATATAATTTGTAGCAGGAGACTGAGAGAACTTAACTGTTGGTTTAAAAACCACCAAAATTCCATTTGAGCAGCAAAAAACATCTCGTTTTGTTGGTTTTGAATGGACCGGTTTCACCTACAATCTCATCACTTTACCAATAGATCAACTTCACAAGTTCCATCACCGTTGGCAGGTGAAGGAGGTGAAGTCGGATCATTTTAATGCGCTTCAAAGCTCCTTCTACGTGTGCCATGGAGGGAGTGGGTTTTACGTAGTGGATGGTGCGTGGTGGTGGGTGATGGTTGGATGGGGACCTGAAGGACCCAAGTGTGAAGTTTGTACAGGGGGTCATTTGAACTAATTTGTGAGGTCAGGCGAGAACCCACCCCCCGGCTCTATATTAGACAGTCTATATTGGACATTGGGGATTGTAAATTCCTGAATTCGAAAAACTTGCCGTTGGTGACTTACACCCCCAAACATGATGGAACTACAAAACAGAATGATGTTCAACTTTTGTGTTTTTTCCTGTTCATCCTGGCAAATGTTCAATTTTCAGGATTCTGTTGCAAAAAAACCTCCTGGTCGTGGTTAATGAGCCTGAATTTGAAACGACTGTTTCGTGGTACTTTTGGGCTTGGTCTTAGTTTGTTAAAAAGCTTCTAAAGCACAGCTTATTTGAAGATTATTGGGTGGTCACTAGCACCACGACTCTATTGGGCTTTGTTCAGATAGCATTTCACGAGTGTTACGATGAGATGATCGGCAATGCTTTTTGATGCTTTTTGAAGATTCAAGCGGTACGATCAGTTTAGAGGTTTTGGTAAGGTTACTGTAGCTCCGATAGCACAAACCTGCGGATTTCCCTCTATGAAAGGAAATTATGACTTTTTTTGGAATAGGGCCTTGTGTCCCCCTCCAAATTCCACAAACACCAACCACTACTCTCACAACTCATGCGTACTCAAGTGATGATGATGATGATGATGATGATGATGATGATGATGATGATGATGATGATGATGATGATGAACATGATGATGAACATGATGCGATCTTACCAACATGGTTTGGGCCAAGTGACCAACCAAGTGAACTTTCAACATCATTTTGCACCTGAGCTACTCTTCCCCCACATCTCACACATCTTCTCCCACACCAACTATAACTAAGGTGCTGTTCAGGCTTCGACAGGAGGAAGTTTGAGGATCGTGAAGTGGCGAAGTTACTGGGGAATACCTTCAATTATTTAGTTACCACCCGGATCAGCGATCCAAATCAATTGGAGATTCTGCAGCAGGTGGATAGCATCAGGCCCGGGATAGGTCACGACGGTTGGGAGTGATGCTGGAAATAGATGGGGGGTCATGGATGATGGAGGCTTATGGTGAAACACAGCAATGAGCTACTGAAGAAGATTGCATGGTTTGATAGATATATTTTGATATATTTTGTGCAGTCATATAATCAGTCAAGACGGATAGAGATTGAAGGTGCCGCAAGTAGAAGTAAAAATTCAGATACCATGCACAACAAGAATCTCCATGTACGACTGTATTGGTTATGGAATTCTACATGGGTCATAGGCCTACTGTATCCCATTCCCCCTTTTTTTTTAAAATAAGTATTCAACAAATACATCCCCCCCATCCCCAACCCACCCCCAAAAAATACAATTTGCTTAGGGTTTTAAAATGATGGATGGGTCTTCCCCAACTTGCAGAGTCGAACACCTCCCTGCAAGGTCCGAGGAGTTGGATGAGTACATCACTCAAATGTTGGATCGGATCGAAAAGCTACGTTTGGTCCATGAACAGAGTCGCAAGTGGCATGAACGATGGGAGATTCCAACAGAAGCTGCCAGAGTTCAATTGGGACCCAGCTGCTTGGTTAACAACGAAAATGGGGTTGGTCAGATGATGACATGGCAAGTGTTGAGTTGGATATGGTGGGATGGTGTACATGATTGTACACAGTTCAAGTCTAATGCATCATTACTGTAGATATTCAGCTTGAAAAAAACACATGTGATTTTTTCATATTCCATTTCCAGTTTCAACAAAGGCACTTTCCCTGCTGCTTGCCTCACATGAAACACTGTGGACTTTTTCATTCTTTTTCTCCTCGTTCTCAGGTGAAGTGGAGTCCAACTTGCCACCAGACTCTGGATACCGGGATCGAACACGCAACATCATCTCTGAGCTTTTGAAAGCTAAATCTTGAACCCCTTGAGCTTCGCATCACATCAGATGATCCCTTTAAAGAATGATGGCGACTATGGTGGAGTAAGCACAGAAAGGGAACTTAGGTATTTTCCTCAAAGGATTGTATATGAGAGTGAATTAACACTGAAGGTATGACAAGCCACTTGGGAAGGGTTTTTTGTTCCTTCCAGGGATCATCCGAGCACTTGCTTCGCATCTTTTCCAGTTGCGACAGTTCAAGGCATTCCAGGTCATGGCTCTAAACATGTGTTTTGTTTGGGGGGCATTCACAACAAAAAACCTATTTGCTTTACTGACTTCAACGGAGTGTGTAGGCGTTCTTCCAACCTATTCCAACATGGTGCGCGGAATGTCAGCGAAACCTTGGGCATCCCCAAGAAAGATCCTGCCGGGATGTGTGCCTGGATCATCATGTCTCACCAAGCGTTTCACCCGGGGAATTTTTGGAAGCATCCGAGGATAAAAACTGAGAACAGAGAATCCCGCCGGGGCATGTCGAATGATGACATGACACTAAACAGATGTTTGGGCTAATGCAGGATGTGAGTGTATGGGACGGTATTCCAAACAGGATCTTCCCGTGTTACGAGATTTTGATAGATATTGTCCAGTTATGTCCAGTCCAAATATCGTGACACATTATCTTTTGGAATAGTCCGGGTTTATATTTTTGGGCCAGAATCATGTCATGCAATGTCTCCATGTTCAGGGCGGCATTTCTTTTAGCGCAGGAACAAAAAACCTTTAAAACCCTGCACCCTTGCAGTGCACCCACGGCGCGAGATGTCCAAAAATCCATTTGAGTTGTACCAATTTTCATGGACGGACGAGGTCCTACACCAGCTGGAATGTTCAAACATGGCAAAACACTAAAAACACCATAACAATCTTAACTAAATCAACACCTCAACGGTTTTAGCCATATTTTGTCCATCCACAGGGGCGATGGAAAGTAGGATTTTTCCGCGCTTTTATTGTTTTGAGAAGTTCCATAGTGTCAGGGACTTCCAGCTTGGTAAGGGAAAATTGATGAAAATTGGCCCAGAGACATAGAACACACACCTTTTTGAAGATGTGTTTCCTATTGAAGTTTATTAAACAATCAGCATTTTTTTCCGTTTGCTAAAAACCCAGACGCTGTCAGCATTAGATCCTCAAAATTGACAGTGCGTTAGGTAGGTAGGCTTAGAGTCGATACTGAAGGACCTCATTACATGTCATTAGGACTTTTTGGTTGGCCCAAAATGACCAACGCTTGATTTCCATCTCAGTCCGCTGGAAGAAGGTATTTTTGGTAACCCTTTGAAATCTTCAACCTTCCCTGGTCTTTCAAGATTGCCTTTGAATGAATCCATTGAGCCAAAGTCCCTGACAACTTTTAGAGATACAATATTCAAAAATGCATCTCACTTTCTGGTTTTCAATTCTCTCATTTAGCCGCAGGATTCAATACGCATTCTCTATAGACGGTGGTTTCTAGATATATCTGCTATTATCTACGTATATGCCATTACAATACCTAGGTGGTGGTTTCAAATATTTTTTATTTTCACCCCTATTTGGGGAAGATTTCCAACTTGACTAATATTTTTCAAAGGGGTTGAAACCACCAACCAGATACGTTTTGCTCCATAATGTCATTGTTGGGGAGATGATAAAATTGACTTGTGCATGTTATTCAAGTTGGTAGCTTTTCACTTTACCAAGGTGGACACCAGCAAATCCACTCCGCGCTTCGTGATGTTGGGCACTTCCGGCCCTGCGGTGATTAATGCAGGCGCAAAAGCAGAACCTTTGGCCAAAGACATGGCGCAGTGGTAGTTGGTTGGAAGGATACTAGCTGCCTTAGTTACATTGAAGTCAATACTTCTAGAAGATCCTCATCCACTACCCCGCACTTACCTACCACTAGGTACCCTTCAAACTCCCCAACAAGGTAAGTAGATTCCGACCTCCGAGAATGGGGAACCCCCCGCGGGCTATAGTTATAAACTGATGATATGGGAACGTATAGCCAGCCTTGTTTAGGTCCGAGGGATATTTGGCCTAAGATGGAGTGAAGAGATGGTGGGATTCCCACCAAGCGTGCGGTTCTTGTTTTGATGGTTGCAGTGCCCTGGTAGATTTGTGTCAACGCAGAATCATTTTGCAACATGCAAGGGCAGGTAGTTTTCCTTCCAAAACAAGGGTAACACACGAAAGCAGTTGGTTTTGGAGCTTCATATTGAGCTTCAACTGATGCTTGCTCTTTATTAAAGGCCGACTACGTATGGTTCAAAAGCGATTGATCCCCAAACTGGACGATTGGAAGACAAAAAACCGTAGGCAACTCCTACATCCGTAGGCATCTCTCAAGATGATTTTACCCGCCCAGAAGCTAACATAGGTTACATTTGCCATAAAGCCATTTGAAAAGACAACCGGATATATATTTTTTCAAAATTCCAATATATTCCATGATTGAATTCTTCTGCTGTACTCACAAGGAGTGGGATTCATGGCATGATAAGCCCCGCTTGCGCCTTGGAAGCTGAGATGATGTTTTTTGAAGGGTCGATGACTGGGAGGGTAAGTATTGGGGCATGACAACCAATATACTCTGGTAATCTAACATAGAAATGGGAAATGGATGAAAATGGACTCTTTGAAGATGTATATATTTCTCATTTTCGGGGACATTCTATTGGCTATGTTAGGTTACTGAAGGGTAAATTCCAGAAAACCCTGGAGATGGTATGATGGGCAGGACTGTGGGGATGTTCAGGCAGCTTGTTTTGGGTGCCCACATTGATTTTCAATAGACCCAGCCTATATTGAAACGCTCATGTAAATATGTATATATATATATATACATACTGTAAACATGCATGATGCATGTTCTTCAAGGCATGCAGAAGCGGAAATCCGCTGCGGCCTGACAAAGTGAAACCTCTCTCTTCATCCAATTTTTGGACCCGGGCAAGGTCTTCTGTAAAGGGTGAGAGGGTTAGTAGTGGCGCTTTCAGCCAGATGTGATGGGTTCTTTTGCTGTGCCCTGGTATAGTAGCAAGCCCAAGATTTATGATTTGAGAAGTATATATCCCCCCTCCCAGCAATGAGTGCCAGTCACCCAGGAGGTTTGCCATTTGATGATTGTTGTATAGGGAATCCCAAGTTTGAGCTTCACTTTCCCCTGGCACCCAGGTATTATCAGTTTTTACGAAGCTTTGCAGCAGAGCATCCGGAACGTTGGGTGCCTTTGGCTGAGTATGTGGAGTTGATGGTGTGATGAAAAACCAGGGTCAACGTACAGAAACCTAGGGCATGAGTGACTACTATCCCTATGAACCATGCAAAACTTCAAGAGATGTCGAGAAGATCAGTGGAAAGTCGGACTGGGAGGTCCATGAAAAATCAAGAGGTCCAAGAATAAGGGATCCCAAAAGAAAGCCAGCCGGTGTTTAATTGGTGGTTTACTATCCTAGGAACATACCTGAAATCTACCACCAACCTTCATCCGCAACCACCAATGAACCATCTGAAGATAACCTGGGAAAAATGAGGTAGCATCCGGTAAAGCAACAACCAAAGATCCATTTGACAATGCAGGTTGTTCTGGTGGATGGCTTTGACACCATCTTCGGTGGCTGCTCTGAGGAGAAGCACCACGGCACGAATTGACGAAGTGGGTGAGGCACACGACGGAGAAGTGTGTCTGCATCGATGTTTGAACTCGGGATTCTCAAATCTGTATCGGTATATCACTCTTAAGAATCATTGTGGTGGTGCTTCCAGCTTGCATTCCCACAGGACAGTTGCAACCTTCGACCTATCTTAGCATGCTCCAAAAGACACAGAACTAGTGGAATGTGCTGGCTGCCTGAGGTTGTTGGAGTTTTTCAACCGAACAGTTGCTGCCTCCGACGGTGATTCTGGATGCTTGTCTTGGAAAGTGGATAGGGAATATGAAGCAAGGTGTCCCAAAAAATGGAGGAGTACACGTGGAAGGGGCGTTGTGGTAGTGACCTGGTAGTGGTTAGTGTTAGTGGATGGGGAAGCATCCAAACACCTCATTTTCAGGAATCAGATGCCTGGAACAATATACCACTCAGCATCATGAAGAGGTCATCATCCCAAGAAAATATCATTGCCGCAGCTGAGCAATGTTTAGGCCCAGAATCACAGTTGGTGGATGTTTCAATCCGATAGGTTCGGCCACCAAAATGGCTTGAAACTGCAAACCATTGGCGGCCAACCGCTGAGCTACTCAAATACAAGAAATGAATAGACATGAGATTCTCTTGAAATTATGCATTCAAACTAGCAAAGCGTCCTGACTTTGATTTGATTTCACCTTTATATACATCTCAAGTTCTAAGTTGATTCTATCCCGAGGCTCTGTGGTTTGGGGCGCGGAAAACTGTTGCTTCCCTTGGCGCAGACGATGTCTTGAGTGACTCGATCAGAGGTCGAAGGCGACCAAATTTTGGGACCAATTGGTGGTGTATCCCGTATCCTTTGATGCATCCTTCCACCCGGAAAAACAAACACATATATGGATGTTTCTGAAAATGGTGGGTTTTCCCCAAATCATCCATTTTAATAGGGGTTTTCCATTATTTTCACCATCCATTTTGGGGTACCACTATTTTTGGAAACATCCATATATTTGAACGGAAATATGCCACTCCTACTGAGGGGATGGACATATTCCGATTCCCATTTGCTCGAAGCAACGCAAAGTTTTGGTTTATGCCTGTTTTTCCGTTGGGGATTAGAGAGGGGAAAGTGCAGTATGTAGTGTGTGTATATATACATTTATGTATTATACGCTCACTGTACTCATAGCTAATTTATTCATCTGACAAACAGATCAATACAAGTCACGTGATTGCCAACTCTCGCCCTCGGAAATCATCCCATCACCCAAGCACCCTCACCACCTGGGCCAAATTAAGCCACATCTCGCCTCTTCGATGCTGGAGCCTGAGCCTGTGTCAAGAATCTCTTAATGGATTGATTTGAAAAAAAAGGGAAGGGTGAATATCCACAAACGAATTGAAGATTTCATCATTTGATTAAGGGATGATTAGAATCGAAACCTTTTTGTTTACCATCTACTTTGTAAAATCAAGTTGATGTTGTCTCAACTGAGTTAGGCAGATCCCCTAGCTCAAGTCGTTGGCACGACTCCCAAGCCAAGGTACCAACAGCTGGCAGCAAGGCGTTTGTCTGTTCTGCAAGAGTTTGGAATGAAAGAGTCTTATGTTCCTTGGCCTGATGGCTCCTTGTCACAGTTGTTTCCAGGGGTTTACATACTTCTTTATGTAGCATGTATACCAGCAGTATGCCACCCATGCCAGGTATATCTATTATACATGCTATAGATGAAATGCGCCCCGGAAAAGGAGATTTTTGTTGGAACCCATCAATTTTCAGGTTTCATGTTAATCTCTCTTTGGCGGTGGGATCTGTTTCAACCCAGCTTGAGAACCATCAAGAAGACATGAATACATATGACATAACAAATATTCATACCACATGATATCCATCCAACGATCGTTGAAGATCCCGTTGCAGGGTCCCAAATGAAAGGGGAATTCCTACATGCAACTACCGTTGGAAATCCGGGCTCGAAGAGTGAAAAAGAATCCTCCGCAGATTTAGCGGCTGCACATCGTTGCGGTTGGGAAGAAAGTTGCTGGCAATGAATGCAGAAGACAACCCGAATCCAGTTGTGTATGATGGTGGTCAGACTATTCACTTCCGCTCCTTGCAGGAGCTGCTCGAAATCACTGATTTGCAAGATGAACTCTCCTCACAGGAGATTTTTGAGAGTTTGCGACATCTAACGGACCCGGAGCATCCAAATCTTTCCTTGGAGCAGCTGAAGGTCGTGGAAGCAGGCCATGTTTGGGTCAACGAAGACACCAGCACGGTATTTGTGCGCTTCACACCAACCGTGCCAACCTGTAGCGTGGCCACCCTGATTGGATTGACCATCAAGGCTAAATTGCTGCGATCATTGCCTCAACGCTTCAAAGTTGATGTGGAGATCACACCTGGCACGCACAATACAGAGGACCAGGTGAACAAACAGCTTGCAGACAAGGAGCGTGTTGCTGCTGCCCTTGAGAACCCAGCTCTCCGCAATTTGATCAACAATGGCATTGCCGGAACCGACAAGCCAGATATCAGCTTGTTGCTTACATAGATGGTGAGAAATCTGACAAGCATTGCATTTCTTCATCTTCGTGGCTGCGGCTACCTTGATGTGTGCGAAGCTCACAGTGGAACAGAGAGACCCGTAGAAGACTTTGAACGTGGACAAAAAAGTGTGGCTTCGGGCTCAGGGTCTGGGTAATGTTGCAGGGCCATGTTGAAAAAAAAGCTGCTTAGATTCTTAGATACTTACAACTGGAGAAGCTCCAGTCCCATTTCACGTTGTACACCCTTCCTTTTGGGAGTTTTCCCAGGAAACATTTGGAGATTGTCGGCGGTGCCGCGATTTGGATCTTCCAGGCTGGAGGATATTGGGAGACTTCCTCAACAAGTGGTGAATAGTGGTGACCTTCCCTCCCTTCAAGCTGGGTTTAGTAGAATCAGTATAAATCCAAAGTTGGTTTTCAGGGAGGTTGGAAAACTAGATGTCAGCTTTGATGATTGTTGGATGGAATAAGGTGTTTGACCCCACTTAGAAGGCTTAACACTTCTTACTGGCCAATTGGGGCTTGGGGTGATTGTCCATGTACCTACTCCAGTGGAACGTGCTCGGCATATCACCCACGTGCTGTTCCGTTCCTGAAGATGAAGACCCCAAATTGCTGGTACCGGAAAGTTGAACGGCGATTTACAGTGAACTATAGTGTACTATTTTTTGTAGGTTGAAGCAGGATGGCTTCTGCCTACATCCTACAGTACGTATTCCGGAACTCATTTTTCTGCAATGACATAGACGTGGAAATTGATCTGCCGATGACTGGATCATTTTGATTTGGAGGAATACATGTCTTGTAGATAGTACTTCTACTTTTCCATTGGCAATGGCTTGCAGGCTACGACTCATTTTGCTCTTCGCCTCCTGCCTATCAGCACCTCAACAGTGGATTTCTGATGGGTCGTGCTGAGAACGTGCCCCTTGGATGAGAGATAATCAGCAAAGTGCAGAAAAAGGATATCATGATGTTGCTATTGCTGGATTTCTCTGGCTTATGCAGGCTAGAATCTGTCCATGTGTGCCTTATCCTATATAATCCTCCTTTAGCATGACCTCGCCTACGGTCATCCTGCCACTACGATATCGATGTGTATATACATGTATGCATGCATACATACATAAATAAATAAGGATAAATAAATAGATGAATAAACAAACACAGTGTGCATCAACGACATCGATCAGTAGAGTGAAAGACATTCCTTCTCTATATGCGCCTTGAATAGGTTTAGTAAATGCCTGCAATTTCATCATGTCCATCCCTTGCTGTAGGATAAACCACATGTCGCTACATGATTCTGCTCACTTCGGCGACCTTCAACGCTTATCTATATGTGGTACTTTCAAGTGTCCAACATGTTTCTAAACATTTTATTATGTTCACTTCTGCTAATTACTTTTAGAAAAATCAACAAACATTTGTCATTTGACTATATGTTTTGACTGCAATTTTGCCCTGTATGGTCCAACCACTGACCCACCAACCCCCAACGTGATGGTCCTTCAACGGCGTCGTCCCGTCCTACGAGTTGAGGCTTCGGACCCTGAGTGCATGGTTACGATTGTACGGCAACCACTCCGAAACAGATCAATTGGTTGCAAGACTCTCTTGGGTGGGCAAGGAGGGGTGGGTGTTGGAGGAGGTGAAGGAGGAGGTTGTTTGGGATTGCTTCTTATTGAAGAATATGTATGTATATATAAATACACATTCTTATAACCACATTATAACATATTATAACGACTAACATCTTGGAGGTAAGATTTATCAGTTGTGCACTATCTTGATATATAAGTACATGCCAGTTTTGTTTAAAATGAGGGTCTTAGAGGTCAAGAAAAGCAAGTCTAAGTAGAGGATCATGTGGTCAATGCATGAAGAGTTCCCTGCATTGTCGGGACTTTGGGCGACTCCGTTCAGTTCGGAGGAAGAATTAGGAAGGTTCATCAATACCTAAATGAATGGTCATATACCTATTTTTCGTGCGGCTGTCCAAGGACACCGACTTTCATACACGATAAACCGGTGATTTTATTATTTTTTTTCCCATTTTTTCTTTCCCCCCCCAAAAAACAAGCCACCCTCTTGCTTCATACGCTTTAAGGAGAGGTCTTTTTTGAGGCGCTGGCCAACTCCAAGTTCATACAACCTTCAATGACTTTGGACTACAGCGGAGCCCTCGTTCTGACGGTGGGGAACATTCCCGAAGCGACGATCTCGCAGATCTTCCGTCTTCGGCCGATGCTTGAAGCAAAGGCGCAAGAGTGGTGGTGAAAGGTGAGGCAGGGGGATTGTTTGGAAACTGTAGGACGCATTGTAGGAAGTGTGGACTTATATAGTCATTGTTGAAAAATCTGGTGTTTCAATTGAAAACAACCTCTTGTATACGAAATCTTAGATGTAAAAACAAAAGTTGAAAGAATGCACTATTATATAAGGGTCCCTCATCATTATATTCATATATTGCCATACTGAAGGCCAGATATTCAAAAAACTGTCAGTCATACGAAACTCTGTCGCATTGGACCTGAGGAATGGACTCCAGAACCTGTTGACCGGTGAGGTCCAATGTTTCATCCATGGTGCTGGACCTGGAAAGGTCTTTATTTCAAAGTTACTGGAGGAACCCTTTCAAGCCACAGAAAAAAGGTTGGCCAAAGATACTGAGGGATGTTTGTGTGTTTTTTGTTTTGGGTTGGTGGATGGGGAGCAAAATTGCAAGGTTTTGCTAGGTTTGATGGTGGTGTTTCGGGCAAGAGAAACAATCCATTCGGAATTCCTTTCGGGATATCCTTAATTGCAGAATTAAAAATTGGGGTGAATTAAAACGACGTCACATGACCTCACCCCAAACAATAGCTTAAAGTAAGGAGAGTCCCTTTCAAAATGGTACTTGAAGCTTTGTGACGCAGTATAATTCACCCAGGACTGTGAGAAGTGTAGTTTTTGTTTCAGAGGGATGTCTTCTGCCAAAGCGCACACTTTTTCAACGCACACATTTTTTCCATTTCGATTAGAGTCTTCAGATGGTAACAATGGTAAGCAGCTGCGCCCAGGGAAAGCACGGGAGAAACTAGGTCCAAGTACCCTCATCAGGTTTGAGTCAACCAGTTGAAGCAGAGGAAATCCTATACCAGGGGGCCAGGCGATGTAGCAGAAAACTTTGGTGGGATAATGAGAATCTCAGGATTTTGTAGATAGTTTCTGGATAGTTCTTGGATGGACCAGGTGTGCCAAGTCTTTCCCAAGAGATCCCATGAATCGACAGGATTTTTTACCAAATCTTTGCTGCCTTAGTTGAGACCTTATCCATGAACTTGCATCATCTGATGGCTCAAATGGTACTGGATTCCACGCGTAGCTTGTGACTCATAGAAGGATTAGAAAAGAGAAAGCATTAGGAAATGCATACATGCACACACACACACAAAAAAATATATATATACCTTAAGGTCAAAATAGATGGCACAGATACCAAAAGGTAGATTAGTAAAGGGTCAATATAAACCAAGATGTAGTGACTGTGCCATGTACTTTTCAAGTACTGTATATATATATATACTGTGCATATAATGTGACAAGGATGATGGTATATACTGTAGTTGACAACGATAACTAATCAATGATACATTTGATCGTCCTACTACTGTGCTTTTTCTGAACCCAAACACTCCCAAGCAGAGATTCTGAAGAACACACGAGGCATGAAACTTAGGGCCAAGGATCAATCTCTTCACTTCATGCCACCGGATGGCGACCGACGATTCCTGACAACAATCAGATGTGGGGCATGGAAAAGGTGTGGGTGAAAAAAAAGTAGTGAAGGGAAGGCTTCGAAATACAGATTTTGTGTGAACACATGTCATTGCTCAAACAATACAAAACCTTAGGCAAACTGTGAAGTCATGCCTCTCGTTTTTGTACTTTGCACCGAGGAAAGAGGGAGCTGGAACTCTCGATCGAGGACAGAGAGGTAAAATAAGCCGAGCACCATCAATAAAGCGACACCATCAATGGGAGGGTCATCATAATATACCAAATGAAATGGCTATGGCTCAAGCCCGCTTTAACGGAGGGTCAAGGGAGATGCCCGGTTGCCCCGTGGGCGGGTGATCTCTCCAGACCATGAAACCGCGCCTTGGCGTGCTGTTTCTCGTCGTTGGTCCAGCAATCGTAGCATCAGCAAAGGGACGGTCATTGCGCCATGATCAGTCATTACATGGCGTAGGACTGTCGTCCAGACGAGAGCTGAGACTGATGGGGAAAGCTGGCCTCGAAGATAGAATCACTTTCCCTGAAGGAGGAGGTTGGTCAGCTGGAACTTGATCTTGACAAAGGCAGCAAAGACAATGCAGCGAGCATTGACAAGCTGCAGAAAGAGCTGAATGCAACTGCGGATCAGTTTCCAGATCAACTTCCATTGCGAACAGAAGATGAGCAAAAACTGAAAGCGAAGATCAACAAAATTGAGGATCAGATAAACGACACGCATCAAAAAATCCTCGCACATGGTGATGTGTCTGAAAGGGCTCGTAGTGAGCTGGAAGTCTTGTCCCAGAAAGCGGCGAGCTGCAAATGCAAAGGCTCCAGCAATTCCAAGAAAGTCTCCTTCCTGCAGACCGAAGGTAGGCAGCCAAGACATCTTTCTGAGGAACAGATCGCAGCCATGGTGAACGACTTGCCAAGCCTCACTTTGGATGTGGCGACTCAGACCGATGTATCTGCTGTGGAAGGTGCTCCTGAAGACGAGTCGGTGGCCATTGAGGCCTTGGTGAGGAAAGCAGAGGAGCTTGAACGACAGCGGGAAGATCTCCAGGCTCAGCTGCAGCAAGATGCCAGACGCTTTCGGGAGGCGAGATCCAAACTCCTGGATCAGTCCAAAGTGGCTTCAAGAGAGCTGTACGCTGCCAAGATTCAAGCTGTCCGTGAAGAGGAGGCTGCCAAGAAACGGGAGAGGATGCTTGGGAAGCAGGAGACATATGCAACCACCATGCTGAAGCAGCAGGCAGCGAAGCTGGAGAACTTGAGCAAACAGATTGCAGACTATGGCACAAGGATCAAACAGCTCTCGGACTTCCTCAAGACTTGTGGCTGTGCGGCCAAGGATGCGTTGGTGTGGATGCCACCAGCGAATCTTTCAACTGCCACAACGAACGTTACTAGGAATGCGACAGCCCTTGAAACCTCTCAGAGTTGATCCTCTCTCGCTCCAGCTAATGTTGGCCAGATACAGGGCGGGCTTACCCCGTCGGATGCCCCTGCAAAAAAATGCATTTCAAAATGGGAGGATGAAATATACCCACATTGCTTCCAGAATTTGCAACCATTTTGGAGTTTGAAGTTTTGGTTGATTTCTATCAAAGCCTGAGAAAGGAAAAGGATGCCAATTTGTTGCCTCAACACCCTCCCGCCAGGAATGTTCCGCTTCACTGGAACTTGGCGCTTCTGCTCCTTGGCGACCTTTCAGAAAGCCGTTCCGTTGGGATGTATAAATACAATGAATGATGATGATGATGATGATGATGATGATGATGATGATGATGATGATGACGACGATGACGATGATGATGATGATGATGATGATGATGACGACGACACTTGCCATACGTTTATTTCATATCTTGCTTGCTGTATTTTCCAAACAGATACTAGTAACTTAGCTTTTTTGTCAATCTTTTTAGTTTACATATACAATGCATACCAGAGACATATTGCTTGATTGTGTCTTTCAACATAACAATTCTATATCTTCTTTAATTTGCAACCTGCAATGTTTTCTTGTTGTGATGAAGAAGACAATTATGCTATTCTTCAAGATGATGATGAGAATGAGCAGTGTGAGGAAGATAACTTTTACCCCCTTTCAATAAAACCACACCAAACTGCATCTGTTTTTCGAAACGGATAGTTTTCTGTTTGTCTTTTTCTGAGGTAGTTTTTTGCATGGATAGTTTCCCCATGGAAGACACCAAGACCTCACTTGGTGTCTTTTTCTAAGGCTCCTGTCTTGCGCAAACGTGCTGAGAAGTACCGAAAGTTAGGACAGCTTCAGAAGGCGAGTTTTGCAGCATCGATGGGCCTTGTTGCTTCACTGTAAAGTTGAGCTGGGAAATCTATATGCCTTTCATATGGATGGTATACAACTATAGTAGCATAATATGTATTCATTGAAAAGATGGATTGATGTAACGTAGGTACTGCTGAACAGAAAAATGTCCGCATGAAGTTTTTGATACTATATCAAAGGTCAAAAGGCCCAGTGGGAACTGAATATTTGCCTAGATTTACCATACATAATCGTACGTGGAGCTTCATGGGGGCATTTGGGAGAAATACTGACTGTGAGCAACAACTGCCTTCACTTTCAGTACCTACAACCCACCACTAAACCATACTTGACGAGCATGATTTAGTATATAGAAACCAGCCACCCTAATCCTGGATACAAAACTTACTAGATCAAAAGGTATCCTACTATATCCACTCCCTTGATTGAACACATCGTCCGGTTAGGATAACGTAATCCCCCCAGTCCTTCTTAAAACCTCACGGTTGAAGCCAGGCCATAGCAGATTTCAACACCTCGCTTGAGTTGGAACCAAGTGTCAATCAACTTAGCTTGGTGATTCACTGGTGTGCCAACTCGGGAGATGTGGAGTAAAACTCAGAAAAAGCAAGACCTTAGTTGAGGGGCAGCATCATTTTCAACACAAAGCATGCATCATCAACCATCACCATGATGTAATCATGATGATCATCATTATCATCATTTCATTATGCCATTATGCACCACGCACCATGCATTATGCACCATGACCAGCCACATCTGAAAATTGTGGTGATGAGGGTCATCTTGTAGATGAACATGACTTTTATTGTTCCTTTTGATGCCAACAAAAATCATACAAGGGATTGCATCCTATTAATCAGTGGTGCATGATTTTATGTCCCATATTTATATAGGCTCCTTTCCGGTGACCTGCACCAGCATTCTAGCCGTAAAAAGATTCACCTTTTGGGTTAGGAGCCTATGATCACGTTTCCTTTTGGGAACTCTTGGCAGATGAAGCAGTTCCCAAAGTTGAACAATCACAGGAGCTGATGTCATTTCCTTAAGCAAAATAAAAGTTACACCACTAGGACTCGGACATATAGTTTCTAATATAAAACATCCGTTTCCAAGATTCATCCTGGGCAGGGGAAATTTCCCTCAAGCAACTTGCCGAGGCCTCCGCCTTTGCCGGACGGGGTGCCGCCTACCGATCGCTGGGGCGTTTGAAGGAGGTCGGTGTGCGTTCTTTTGTTTATTACTGTAGTAACTTTTAACCTTTCATCTTTCATGCATTGGATTTCTTGTGCTAGGGGATTGGGATTCAGTCGGAGCTGTTTAAATGGATTAATTTTGCAGTGGTGACTTCAATACGCAACAACATGTTTCACCTGTCTTTTTAAATTCCATTTCTTTGCGGCATGGTGGGCCAATCCCGACACCTGGTTTAGTTTCATTGAAACATCAAAGCCCTGAACATTGACATTGAAATGAGACTAACATGGCTGACGTATTACTATCGTTATTATTACTATTACAATTTTATATGGTATTGCTTCACCATCGTTGGGCATGTGGAAAAACGGCCACAGATTTGCAGATGAGAAAAATTGGTTGGAAATTCGGCGCGTTTTTTTCGGTGTCAGGCAGGGATTGACTTCAATGCTGCCATCCACTTGGAACCTTTCAATGTCCAGGTGTGGGCAGGGGTAGACAACAAATCTGACATGATTGTGAATGATGGGGATGAATGATGATGAATTGGGATGACTTATGATGAATTCTGATGAATGGTGATACCCAATCCCAGTGCTTTATCTGTATGTTTGATATATTTGTATATATATATATATATACTCAGGATAGGTATCCCGCGTGGCCCGTTGTGCGGGGTAGATGGTTCCAAGGAAATTGGTTCGAGAAGTGCTAACCAGAAGCATCCAGAAGCATAACTTTCTCTTCCATATTCCTGATGCAAAACGACAGGACACTGGTATTTCGCAGAACTTGGGTATTAGTGCACGATAACAATCAATAGTTTCTGAATTTGAGCTATTTTTGATTGCTTTTTGGATCATGAAATATTGAACAAAATCATGCGACTTTTCCCGTTAAAACGGTATCTCATTGAACCCAGTCGGTTGTTAAAGAACCCTCTAACAGAGCAGTTCAGTTGCCACCGGTTCGTAACTTCTCAGGCTCTTAAGAAAGGGAATTCATTCTTGGGGCGGATCTGTCAGGTGTGGATGGGACGTGCTCATGTCTTCCGAGAACAAGGTCGTTTCGTTGAGGCAATTTTTGTGGGCCTAAGAGTCGGGATGTGAGGCGTGGTGCTGCCACCAATCCGGTTCTTCAAGTGGACTTTTGCGACTTCTGTGTTTTTGTGTTTTTCCTGAGAGGTTGTTCAAGAAAAGGGTTTGATCTCAAAATTTTTCCACCCCAACATCCTTTAGAGCGATACTTTGAGAGCTGTAGACGTGACCTTTCTAGAACTCTTAGTTAGACAAAATGACACGGTCTATACCAAAATTTAGTTCTCACTGTTACTTCTCATGCCCGAAAACGTGACTGTTTCCAAAACTATGGCAGCCACCATCTGAGAAAAAGATTTGACAAACAAGGCCTGAGCAACACAGTGGGATTTGGTTTCCTACGGTTGAAATCAATGGCCCTGAGTTGGATCAATGAATCGTCATGGTATGAAGATGTTTCAAGTGACATGGTGGGAAGGATTAGGACTGGCAGGTCTGATTTCACCAAGACACGCACAAGAAACCATTCATTTCTAACGGGTTATTATCTTGACCACCGGAGGCTTACTTGGTAGCTTTGGTAAAGGTTTTGGACCTTTTTCAGAGTAATTTGATTCATCTCAAACGGGATTTGTCACAGAAAACCTTGGTATTTTGACTCTTGAGGCTTTAAAATCTCCATACATAGCTAGATTAACTAGATATATCCTCACATTCCCCATCTTCCCACATGGTCTACCTGGTCGATTGGATCTATGAACCATTTGTTTGGGCTTCTCACCTTCTTTGGCCAGGCGGGTTGGCTCAATCGAGAATGTTTCATGTCAGTTTCACAAGGGACCCAGTTGCAGCAGATCAGTTGTCCAATCCATCAAACACACCAGGCAACAAAAACGGCCAACAGTTGGTACATCAAGACACACCAACTATATAGATACTCTGAAACTTGAAACATCACGGCCAAAACGTTAAAAATCACGGAGAGTTGTACGCTTTCAAACAGGTGGTTGCCGAAACAGTTTCGCGGGGGTCATCCTAGTGGTGCCATGTTGTTTGCTCTTGCTGGACCTGGAGATGATGATGAGGCCGGGTTAGTTGTGATTTGCTTTTGGTGCCTTCGAAGCCTAGCGATTTTCATTTGTTTTCATGGAGCTCACACGATTTTGAGAATTTTATAAGTCCCTGGTTGCCAAGAATTTGCTCAGAATGTTATGAGTTTAAAGCCAGGATATTTCAAGCAATTCTGGTCATTTCATGTACATGTCCTTCCTCTTGTTGGATTCCACGGATCACCTCTACTCCTTGCTACTCCGATCCTTATCTCGTTTGGATGTGCTCTTTGTCCCAGGATGCCACAGAGAAGATTTGAACAACCTACTGTACTTCTCCCAACCTGAACTTTAGGTCCACATGTCACCAACCTGCATCGATGTATGTGGATATCCCGATGTCCACCATGGTTGATCTGCAGGAGCCACAAGAGACCTTGGCGCACCGCTTTTGCGCCTTTGACTCTTGACTTGGAATGGATGGTCTCGACCACCTTTTGGACAGGAAAATGAGGTGAACTGCACTGGAAGATTGTGAACATTTACGATGTTCTCAACTTCATACCCGATTCTACACACAGATGTATATAGAGATGGTATCTGTATGCATACAGTTTGCACATGTTCCATACTTTCACATTCTTTACATGTACTGCAGTGTCCAAATATTCGATACAATACAATATACTTCAATGTAAATATATGTTGTAGATTGCTTCCTTGTAACATTGTGGCCTTTAATGGATTTGCTGACGAAGACTTAGGCTATGAAGACCTTGAACGAAGACATGGATCCCCTCTTCCAGAAGTGCCTTGAATGCTGCTGCTTAGTGGTACCCACTCGACTATTTTGTAGGAGCAAGTGGAAGGTTGATGCAAACATCTAGAGGTTGTGATTGGATGCTTGGGTCGAATCTGTATATATTTTGTTTCAACTTGAACCTGAGTGTTAGCATGAACCCTTTATTTAAGGAACTGGGCAAACTTTAAACGGAAGCATGCATTGTCGCATTCAGCCAAAGGTGAATTGCTGATTTGGGGCCTAGCTGGTTCGGAATCCGAACTCCGAACGAATCTCCGTTTCTGAAAGTGATTGAAAGGATTCATCTCTTGGCGATTTGCCCATGAGAAATGGCTCATCATTTGATGCATAGCACCGTGCCGATCAGGTTCTTACCAATCTTTGATCAGGACCGTCGTGAACTCGTGCAGCAAGGTGAAACTCATGAACAGCAACTTGGCAGTTTTCGGGTGCCTGGAAAACCTAGTGTACCATTTTTTTAGGCAACTGTGGCTGGCTTTAGGGGTAAAGTTGATGGAAATTAACAGCAACTTGTTTTCCAGGTGCTTACTATTCTTACATTTTTTGTCATGAAAGGTATTACTTACCTGGGGATATGCCTGCATAGGCTCAACCACCAACGAACAAAAAGCAACGGTTGAAAGAATCGGAGATGGCTAGCACCTTTGCAGAATCTCAGCGGTCCCTATCAAAATGGATTCCTATATGAACGACAGATATCCATTGTGTTCGTTCAAAGGCGCAGCAATTTCCTCGGGAATCTGCGGCATGGTATAGAATCAATGTTGGTCACAAGGAGGATGGCGTTCCGTACGTTTGTGACCTTCCTTCTTTTTTCCTTGCTTGATTACCTTGGAGGGTGTTTTATGGTTAAGGGCATCTTTGTCGGTCCAATGTCACTGTGACCAGTTTAGCTGTTTGGTGCGAATGGCTGGTTCTACTGGCATGCTGCGTGTTTCCATAGGCTTTGCTTCAGTGAAAAGAAATTTCCTTGGCCCAGGCAGTTTGCAAGGATATTCGCCTGTGAATTTACACTACGAAATGGGTGGCCCTGTGCACACTACAAAACGGATATCGGCCCATATTTTTGAATAAAGAAATGCTGTTGTGAAGTGCATTCTGTAGCAAACCTATGGCCTGTTATTTTGCAGCACCGATTTTTTCCATGACTCTTTGGATGATACCATCCAGTTTTCATGTTGCAACAAAATGATCAACACGAACTGATCATCATTTTGTAGTGTCTTTATTTTTGAGTAAGATATTTGCTTGAGACTCTTAGGCAATATATTGCTCAACCATATATTTTTTGCGTTCAAATAAAGAGGCCGCTAACACTGCCGTCTACAACGGCTGAATGAATCTCAATGCTGAAATCGCGTAGGCTTGCGTTAGGCTAGATGCCAACGAGCTGTGTGCGAATTTCTTCATTCAGGTCTTGATGCATACGCGCATGTTGTTCGGAAGAGCGTGTTTCATCGTTTCCTTTAATTATCGGTTGAACTACCTTGTCCCAGGAGTCAGGAGATCTTTGAGACATTGCCATACATTGACTATAGGAACAAAACCACGGAGGGAAAATTCAGAACAAAACTTCAAGCGCGTAGGCTGCGCAGGCTAAATCCTTTGCAACTTTTCGCCTCACGTGGGCTTCCATTATGGTCGCAGAAAATGGTTCGCAAGTCCATCGCCAACTCCAAAACTGAGAATTCAAGGAGGGTTGATGCTACAAAAAGGCGTCAACCAAGGGCCTTTTGAAGACTTTGGAATGAGTTTGGCGTGATTTTTGTAAACATCTTTTTGTGAAGCAAACCGGTTTTCCATTTCCAAAATTCATCATAATTTTCGAAACTTCATTTGTAGCAACTTGTGTCTTGCCTGTGAATTTGATTTTGTAGAGAAACGGGTGTCATTTTGAAGCGAAAAGGGTTGTGGTGCTGGAATGAGACATTGCTTAAACATGTTCCCGCAACTCCACGCAGTTTTTTTTCACAAGACGACATCGAAAATTCAGTATAGACTTATTAATATCAAAGTACCCTTGTTATTGCCGCGAATCATGTAGTAGGTAGTGTTGGTAGCAGGTATATAGATCCCTGTCAACCACCCAGGTTTCATTATCATCATGTCTCATGTTAAAAAGGATCGTTGCCCCTGCCGGAATCTTTTCAGGTATGCAGCGTATCGAGAATACGTGGGCGATTTGGAACAACACGTGTCGGAGTTCGCCCTACAAGAAGGGTCACCAGGAAGAAACGGGGGTTTTCTTGGGTTGTTGTCGATGTGATGTTTAACTTTGGCCTCTCAACCCACGAAACCACCAAGAGAGATACCTAAAGAATGCCAAGGTTTCTTCAAAAATACGGTGGGGGGTTCTTTGTTGGCAGGGATCGCTCATTTGTGTTGTTTTTATGCAGCTGATAAATATCCACCCCAAAAAAACACTGAGGTTTAGCCCAGGTGATGGTGGAAGCTTTCTGGCTGAGTTGCAACAAGCCATCGAGGATGATAAGGTGACTCTTCAAGCATTATGACCCCCTTGGGCTTGAATGTTCCCCCGGGAAGTGCCTTTTGCAAGTGTAGATCTGATCCCCAATAGCAGTGGGGTTTGGAAAGTTGCTCAAAAACACTTCGCTAACCCTGATGGGTTTCATCCAAGTGGGCAGGGTGGATGAGGATTTTTGCCAATTTTTTTTTCGGAACATTTTTTTTTTTGGCTTTGGCACATTTTTTTTTTAAAGCAAATTTCTGGGTCCACTGTTTGTTCCTAACACATGTTGATGTTGAATGTCATCCTTCTACTATTTGAACTGTGCAGGAGTTTACTTTGAAGATTTCAATGCCCCATATGTCCAACTTAGAGTGCTGGAGGGACGCTGGTCACACCCAGTGTGTTCTGCGTCGAGCAAGCATCCCCAAGAAAACCTCCTAGTAGCCTTTGTTCAAGTGGAGTAGGTTGCATCCCAGTTTCGTGCTCCAAATCCATGAAATGGCGAATGGGCTTATGGCATCTTATGGCAACCATTTGACATGTCATGAACTGAAAGGAGCCCCATCCCTGACACCCAGCTCTCGCCAAGGTACGGGCAGAGAAGCAGGTTGAGGCCTGGGAAGCTTACCAAACGCTTACGGCTTTTGGTGGGCTGTAAGGGGAAAGACTTTGGAAAAAATCCTGAGCTTTATCCGGCTTTGAACACATTCGTTTGTGCGCTGGAAATGAAGCCAAATTACTGGCTGAAAACCCTAGTTGATGATTTGATGGTGGTTTTTGAAAGGTAGTTTTTCCCGAAATATATGGTCTTCATCTTCAATAGGATCTTTTGAATCATGAATGATTTGCCCGGATGTAGCTATAAAGTAACCCTTCCCTCCAAGCGTCCCGGCAGAGAGGCCTTCTTGATGCACATGGAACAGCAACGGAGGATGAAGCTGGGTCCAGAAGCGCCACCCATGGAAGAAGGTGGGGCCGGCCAGCTGCATAAACATCAGACCCCTGAGGTTTAAGATGGACATCTATGATCTTCAAAATGGGACCCCATATGTCAGAAGAAAATCCCTGTTACACCATGATTCTTTCAGTTTCCTCCTTTTTGACCTTCCAGAATTGTTGGATTTCACCTTTGCTAAGTATTACAGCCCCTTCACATGTCCAATCCCATCATTCACCAACCGGGATTTCCAGCAGTTCATGTAACTGGTGTCTTCATTGTTACCACTGGCTAGGTGAACGAGAGCTCATGAAGTCCCTCTTTAAGCCACAGACAGTGGATGACATGATGCAGTGCCCCGGTGATAAGTGGGGAAGGAACCACATGGTTGGAGGCCACATTGTTTAGGTGCTCAAAAAAGGGTTGGTGTCCCGGATCCTAAAATGGAAGCTCCCTGGATTTTGGGAAGTGTACCCTACATCACCTTACTATAAATACATTTTTTGTAAAGAAAGACATCCTTCACCCAAAAAGGTTAGGATCCTTTGATTTTTGCTAGGGGACCTAAATTGTGACACCTTGAGTATCCAACAGAAACGGAATCCAAGTTGAAAGCTTCTCCCAGCTGCCAAGGATGCTGTTGCACATGACGGAGTATACGGCTTTCAGCAGCCTTATGTGCCTTCAGCTTGCATGGATCTACCCCAGTAACAGTCACAAATGAAGGTTGTACAAGGATTCCCTACTCAAAATCTCAAAATCTAATGTCATCCTATGTCCAACAAAAAAGGTGACTGTTACTTGGTGGCGGGTTAGATCCAATCTATAGATGTTGTGTTAAACTGCTAATCCTTTGATATGCAGCTCCAAGGCGTGCCAAAGTCCAGCAGCAGAAATTCATGAGAGAACTGGAACGACGAAAGAAGGACAATGGACAACGCGCGGGGGGGGCAGCACCGTGGGAACCCCGTGGGGACAACGGGGAGGGACAGCTTCAAACGGGGATGAAAAATGATGGTCCAGGACTTGGATGTGGGAAAACATCCTAATCTTATGATTTAACGATGAGGATTTTTTCTGAACCATGGATATCCTGCTTTACATACATCCTCAGATATGATGCTGTGAGTTTCCGTGTGTTATCATTTCGCACTTTTGGTGCTGGGCAGAGTTATAGAAGCCGGTGCGAAGATGCATGACACCATTGGACAACGGAAAGTGGCACTTTGTAGGCATCAGCTAAGTGCTTGTGGGGTGAGCACTTCTGATCAGGCGCATCTACCCTTTTGAAACCACCAATAACAATCCAATAACTATAGCGCAATTGGTTACAGTGATCACTTTCTGAAACTCGAACATCACATTGATTTGATGTCTCCTTGCGGCTGTGCTCAGAGAAAACTCATCGTTTTCTTTGAACTTTGAGCGCAGGCCGTTCAGAGCCAATTTCGCATTCATTATTCTTAATTAAGACAAGACAATGTCACTTTCTATTTTTCTAAGGGAAACTTAAATTGCTTTGCATGCATATAAGTGTTTATCAATTCAAAAGAACTCCAGCATCTTTGTGGGCTTATCATGTTTTCCCTGACCCAACAAGTTCACAGCTACTCATCACTGCTTGTTGGCATGTCCTACAAGTTGTTGGCTCAAGAAAGGGGTTTAGAACAAGGCAGGCGACGTTATATGTGTGATTTGCCAGACAGTCCTGAAAAGATGGGTTTCTTGGCGAAGGAAAGGAGTGAAAAGGCATGAAAAGGGTCCTTGGTGAAGGGAGGAGAAAGGAATATGTTGGAATTCTTGATGGAAATCCTTTGTTCCACCCGGTTGAACTTGGAATATCTCTCCATCATTCTCCATCTATTTTTCAAATATATCTTTAAAACACTGGTCATTGGTGAGTCTAGGGAATATTTAGGCCATGCGTTGTGTATATTTTCCGTGGGTTCCGGGCTTGACAGATCGACGAAGTCTCCGAAGGTTGGGACGTGGTCGGCTTCGATGGCGTTGAACCCATGGATGCCGGGAAAGCCCAGTCCGGGATGGAAAACCTGGGGACGTTTGTGGTCAAAGGATGATTGCCCTCCTGGTAAACTCACATAGCTATGGGAAATGGACCCGGATTGAAGATGCATTTTTTTTCGAAAATGGTGGTATTCCATTGCTATGTTAGTTTACCACAGGGTAGTGATTTAGTGATTAGGGGGATTTTTTTCAAAAAAGGTTGGTCAGATAAGGTTTCTTCCGTTTTTTTTCCGTTGATTTCTTTGTTTTTATTTTTTGAATCATCAAGCCTTTAACCAGACACATCCAACCCATCGCAGGTCAAGCCAAGCAGCGAACAGCCTGCAGACTTGCTTCGATGGCTCAATGCTCGACGAAAATGTAGCCTGGAACTGGTCAATGGTACCACGTTACAAGGCCGAGTTGTGTTGTTGCGGATGTCTGGTTGGAAGGATCCATCACCTGTAGGGAGCCAATGGCTACACTCCTGTTATACTGGAGAACTTGTCAATTAATGTTGTTTGCACCCTTTTCCTGCCACAAAACTCACCCAAACCAACCCTTTCAACCAAAAATTGTTCAAAAACCTTCAGGTTTTTCCTTTGGTGCGGCGAGCTCTGTCTCTGGGGAGGTGGTCTTCAACACAGGGATGGTGGCTTATCCTGAGTCCTTGACGGATCCATCCTATGCAGGGCAGATTTTGGTGATTACCTATCCCTTGGTAGGTTGGATATCCCGATGGATTGGGAGGGAGGGTGGATTTGAAAAGAAGGGTCCCACGATCCCAGTTCGATCCCAAGATGAGCTGAAATTTCAGGAGTTTGGAGGTCGGTGAAAAATTATGGAAAGCCACAGAGGTGTAGATGATGAGGGTGACGATGACGATGATGATGATGATGATGATGATGATGATGATGACGATGATGATGATGATGATGATGATGATGATGATGATGATGATAATGATGGTGATGATGATGATGATGATGATGATGATGATGATGATGATGATGATGATGATGATGATGATGATGTGATGATGAGGTTTGAGCTTCCAGCGGTACTGTTTCAAAATGCTTTTACAAGTTAGCGTTGTGTGAGGTGGGCATGAATAGATTCAACAGCTCGAAAGCGCTGAAAATGATCGAGATAAGAAGGGAGGTCCAGTAGATGCATACAAGGAAGTTTTCTCCAAAGCTTGAAAAGATCAATCCCAAGCACAGTCACAGGGAGGACCTTGCAAAACCCTAAAGCCCATCTAAATAATGCCCCACATGTGTCACTAACACATCTCGTTCCTACCTTGCCGGTGGTACCCCACCTTGGACGTCCTCTGAACGTCCATCCAGTGGAGGCAATTATGGAGTTCCTTCGGATGAGAAGGATGAGTTGAACTTGCCCAAGTGGTTTGAGAGCCATAAGATCTTCGGCACTGGAAACTAATTATACATGGTTATGGTCAACTTGTGGTTTTGAAAGGTTCCCGAGCTGGAAGCAACAAGTTTTGGACATGGACGCATTTTTACAATAGACCTGGACCCTGGAAACCAGCGGTAGGAGTGAAGGGGTCGGTTGATTGTAGATTGGCTAGAAATGTCTTGATACTGCATACTACTAGTAGTTACTAGTTTTACTTGGCTGGTGAATTTGGCGAGGAAAATTATGTATCTCCCGACATTACAAACAAACTTAGCCCCTCCTCCCAGGAAGATTTTGGAAGATGATTTTCCTGTTCCGTGGCTGGGATATGTTACTTCCCTTGAGTGTAGGAGAACCATCCAGGAATCCATGCAAAATGACAGAAGTCTTGGTACACCATGATCCCTGATTGAGGGACAAGTTGTCGTTCCTGCTCAAACTCCTGAAGCTTTTTGTTATACCTTGGTCTCTCAATGTTCATCTATTTCAATCCTGGGACCTCTCGGCTCAATTGCGTCGTAGAGATTCATTGCTGATGTTTTGAAGAGTTCAAGATTTGGAGGACGTCCCAGATGATTCAAATAACTGTGGCTTTGCCAAATGGGCATGCTGAACTTCTCACACTTCTGCCTTCTTCCACAGTTCAAGATGTAAGGACCAAGGCCCAACGAGCCTTTGGGAAAAAGCACCTCAAACTTATCACTGCCAAGAATCGGGTCCTAGTGGATCCTGCCAAAACCTTGGAAGAAGCGGAGATAGAGGACGGAGAGTGCCTTACAGCTCTGGTACTTCAACAACAGCTGGCAGCAACAGAAGCGGCGTTTGCATTGTGGTGTCATGGAGATAGCAGCGAAATCGTTACCTGGGGCTGCGACCATGACCACGCAGACTTTGGCGGTAACAGTTCGGCAGTTCGACATCAGCTCAAGGGTGTGCAGCACATTCAAGCCACAGAAATGGCCTTTGCTGCGATCCTGGAAGACGGATCCGTCGTTAGCTGGGGTGATGCAGGCCATGGTGGTGACAGTTCGGCAGTTCGAGATCAGCTCAAGGGTGTGCAGCACATTCAAGCCACACATATGGCTTTTGCTGC